>OZ014447.1:17595612-17624023 GCA_963966035.1 Acleris laterana
TACAATTTTGAACACAAAAAAAAACTTTTAGTGTACACAAGGGTATTTTTTTTGTGTTACAACGTCTTGTTCGTCAGCTATTAAGAGCGAGAGAATCCAATACTAGGTTGTTAAAATAAATGGCGTATAATATTCATCGGCTGTAGGTACACGATGAAGAAGAGCCAGGCGCTGATGGTGCCGGGGCGCGCGCTGGAAGAGGTGCCGATCCACGTGCTGGACGCGGCGGCCGCCTGCGACGTGCACGTCGTGGACGTCTCCAAGAACCGCCTCACGGAGCTGCCGCTGGGGTCAGTGCTTAGTACAAGACAATCGGAACCAACTGCTAGTGGCTAATAGTAGTTTATGCAACTGTTGTATCATCATCATTAGCCTATATTAGTCCACTGCTGGATATAGGCCACTCCCATTGCACGCCAACGAGCACGATTCGTGGCCACTCTCATCCGGCTCTTGCCAGCCACCTTGCGAAGATCGTCACTCCACCTAGTCTGAGGACTGTTGTATAATATAGGTCAAAATAGAAGAGTGGCGTGTGTTACGATGTGTGCCGAAGAGGCGGACATTACTTTTTCTACGACTAGGTTTCCAATAAAATGCAAAATTAAACGAAAAAAATTACGAACGAACGAAGCACAGAACAACAAACGAGCGGGAAACATGAAAATGAAAAAATATGTGTTTTAAAATTGACGTGTTCTTGCCAGGTTCTATATTTAAAAGACAGTGATTCTTTTCGATCCAGATCCAGGGATTTAGGTCATATTCATATCCATAACCCAAACAGCAGTGTTCGCATTGTTGTGTTCCGGTTTGGGGATAAGACAGCCGGTGAAATTACTAGCATAGAGGCATTCCATCTTGGTCCTCAGGGTTGGCAACGCATTTGCAGTCTTAGGATTGCATTGCAGTCTTGTGAATGCGAATGTCTATGGGTCACAGTTTCCACTTACCATCAGGCGGCCTGTGTGCTCGTTTGTCTTCTCTATGCCATAAAAAAAAAAATACTTGTACTCTTTATCCCGCCTTGTTGAACCGGGAACTCCAATCGCCGGTTACAAGTGTTCGCTGGTGTGGGCCCGGCAGGCTGGGCGTGCTGCGGCGCTCGCTGACGCAGCTGGTGGTGTCGTCGAACGCGCTGGCGGCGCTGCCGGGCGCGCTGGGCGGGCTGGCGCGCCTGCAGCGGCTGGACGCGGCGCGCAACCGCCTGCGGGACCTGCCGCCCGAGCTCGCCGGCCTCAAGGAGCTGCGCGAGCTCAACATCAGCAACAACCAGTAACCAACATTTCATATCCACATTACACAGCCAACATTTTTTTTCATTATGTTCCTTTTGCGTACCAACTAATGAAAAACAGAAATGATCGTGCAGAATGATCATGCAGAGCCCGGAATTCTAGTAGAATTTTGAGCTGTCATAGGGAGTTCTCGTTTATCGACGTCTGATACACACATATTTTATCGATACAATATAGAACACAACATATTAAAGAAGATCAAAAGTAGAGGTAAACCACAGGCGGTCTTATCGCTAAAGAGCGATCACTTTAAGATAATTTGAATAGTTGAAAATGTGAAACAGATGTTTGTAATAAAAACAATCGATAGGCAAAAGAAATCCACAAACTATTGATAAGGAACCATAAAATATTTTTATTTTTATTAATATTTTTATATTCCTTGAAAGTCAGTATCCAAAGGTTATCTCGAAGAGATCGCTCAGTCGCGATAAGACCCTGTCGTTTACCTCGTAACCGTATTATAAATATTGTATCCTGTATTTGTCGATATACATACGTATATCGGAAGTCGATAAACGAGAATTCCCTATGACGAACGTAAAACGCTACGAGAATTCCGGGTTCTGATCATAAGGTATTTAAATATATCGGCTCGACATTTTTTTATATAATGAAGTTTCTATTACTTTCTCTCATCTATTAACCTACCGCCAAATAGCAGTGTTCGCATTGTTGTGTTCCGGTTTGGGGATAAGAGAGCCGGTGAAATGACTAGCATAGAGGCATTCCATCTTAGTCTCAGGGTTGGCAACGCATTTGCAGTCTTAAGATTGCATTGCATTCTTGTGAATGCGAATGTCTATGGGTCACAGTTTCCACTTACCATCAGGTGGCCTGTGTGCTCGTTTGTCTACTCTATGGCATAAAAAAAAAAAAAAAAAAATACTAGCAATATTGCGACAGACTTATGATATCCTGTGAAAATTCCGACCTCTGCTAATAATTATTTATAGCATAAAAACCAAAATATAAAATGCCAACTTATCTAAACAAGGTTCACGCACGTGCCGGACTGCGTGTACCTGATGGACAGCCTGGAGATCCTGCTGGCGGCCGAGAACAAGATCGAGAGCATCGACGTGTCGGGCGGCGCGCTGCCGCGGCTGGCGCGGCTGGCCGTGCTCGACCTCACCAACAACAGCATCGCCGCCGTGCCGCCCGCGCTCGGGACCTTCACGCACCTCAGGTGGGCCGCGCGCTGCTGATGTGGACACCAGGTCATTCCACCCTGAGGCCCTTGCCGAGATACACTACGCTAACTAGCGTTTCTATTCGTTTCGTTTTTAAACCAATCGCGTCACTGGTAGATCACGTGATACCGGATACGAAAAGTCACGTGATCTACCAGTGACGGACATAAATAACTTTAAGACTGAACCGAGCAAACGTCGAGCGTCCAGTGGCGCCCTCATTACTTTTATTGTGTTTTCTACTTTAGTAAAGAATTTCCTTGCATTCAGACAATACGTTTTTATAGCGCAAGTAAAAACACAATTTATGGGATACGTGAGACACTTTAATAACAATTACCCTTTGAGTAGTCAGCTTAGCGGGAAAAGGTGGCCACTTTTTCCGTTAAGCTTATAACTCGAAGGTGAATTATTATTAAACTATGTGATATACCCTAAAAGATGTGTTTTCATTTGTAGTACAAAAACCTACCGACCAATTTCAAGAAAATATTTTAATTTATTAGAAAACACAATAATAGTAAGGAGGGCGCCACTGTACATCCGGCGTACGCTCGGCGTAGTCTTAATAATACAATCCGTAGAGTAATACAGTATAGGGTGCTGATCGGGCGAAGGTGTGTAACCAAACGGGAGACATAAAATTAACCAAATCAACACCTGGTTAAAATGTGCGGGAGAACACCACTTATATGGCATGTCGTGAATCTTTGTTCGCGCAGACACGAACAACGATTCCGATGATTTCCGAAAGCACGATGTAACCCACGATCAGACTTATAATAATACATAATAGTTATAAGGTGCAAATTAAATTGCATCTATTTTTCCATCTCACTCACGCACGTTTGACGGCTGACCGAATGACACTCGGGCGCGCGACAAAATGGCGTCACTAATAACCAATAATAGCACAGAATACAACCGCGCAACGCGTGGATCGTGCTGATTGGTTCCTCGAAATATTGTCATCTGCGCAGGTACATCGGTAAGCCATATCACTTGTGCTCTACTGCAAGACAATAATTTTCGTATTAATACGTTGACAGGCGCTTGCGCCTGAACATAGGCAATTTCGGAACAGTGCTTAAATATATTAACAATCGTGTTCTATCTTGTCGCATTTTTACAAATAAAACTCTATACATACAAGCCTCGACCCGGAAGGGCGATTGCTGCACTCTTATATAACTCATACTTGTCCCGCAACGACTCTCTTCCCGGTCTCCTCAGTAATGTACAGTCACGAGATTAAATTTGGTACCCACCTTAGGTCCAAAGTCAATCTGACATTCTACAACAATAAGGTTGAGTTTCCTAACAGTTATTAAGTGACTTGACATCTCTAATGACATTGACGACTTCGAGCATATTTTTCTTGAAATGGGTCCCAAATTAACGCTCGTGACCGTACTATCGACTACTCTTCTATTACAGGTCTCTGGAGCTGATGGGCAACTTGTTCCGGCAGCCGCGGCACGCCGTGCTCGCGAAGGGGACCGCATCCATACTTTCCTACCTTAGGGACCGCATCCCTAAGCAATAGCCTCCTACCCTGTGCATTGCGCGCCCCGAGGACGTAATCACGCCTTTGCTAAGCCAAATGTAATCAAAACACGCAGTGTAATGCTAATGGAGCTCACGATCGTTAACGCATTCGTTGCCCTCAGGTTTCTAATCTTTTGTTTTAATTTATACAGGGTGGCGCAAAGTTATCACCCGATGTTCTTTGGCTGTATTTTTTTTAAAATGAATATCTTTATTGGATGTCTCAATATTTTTGTATCGGGCAAGTAGCCACCGCCAGAATTGATGTCCATACGGGCCCGATTTATATTATTTTTCATTACTCTTGCCAGAACTTCCGCCGATAGATTCTCGCATTCTTGACAGATATTCTTTTCTAGAAAAGTCTGAAACTTGTTGACACAGATTCGGAACTTCAAGAAACCCATACAAAAAGAAGTCTCAAACTGTTAAATCGGGCGATTTTTCCCGGAAACAATTATTCCGCGTTCTATGGAAGTTTCGTAAAAAATATCTAGTTGACGTATATTTTGTATCTGTTTACTTCATAAATGTCAAAGCAGAACTGACATTTGCCGCCATTTTTTTTAATTATAGCGTCTGTCAACAGATGACTTGCGCCACCTAGTATTTCACTAGTTGAAAAGAGCTTTGAATGCGTTAATATCGTTATATTATTAAATCAAGCCAAAGCTAAGTATTGCCATAAGAAGTGTGCAGCTTTCGAACACCAAATAGTATTCCAAGTACCTGGTTGACCAAAGTTTTTTTTCTTTATTTGATTCGTTGCTTAATTTATTTGTTAAAATATTGTTGTTATTTTGAAGCTTTATTATGAAGCGGCATGAACAAGGTGTCATTGTTAATAGAACGATTCGTCGTGGAAATATAACACAAGGAGATCAGACTTCCGTAAGATGTCACTGGAACTAGTCAATAATAAATTCTTCATTAATTACTGAACTATATTATGTATTTCATTAACTAAAATATGGTACAGTCGAGTTCATAAAATGTGTACACTTTAGTACCTTGTCTCTTTAATCGCTGTGATAATTCATGTATGGTAGTTTAAACGTGACATTAAATAGACAAGCTACTAAAGTGTACACATATTTATGAACTCAACTGTACCTACATGTTCGCATGTTCTTTGATCATTAAAAAGTCTATAAATGGATATAAGTAAAAAAAAAATGGTTTTGGCAGTAAAGTCATCTTGTATAAAAATAATTAATATAGTTATGAAATTTCTGCAATTTCGTACCCTTGTACTCGGTTTTCGAATAACGAAATGAGTGTCATTGCCCGGATTGACTTGACTATTGATATTTGAGTTTATAATAATCAAACTTAAATTTTAAAAATAAAACTTGTGTTGTGATAATTACATATTAATACAAATAATAATATTTTAAGTGTTAATAATTCATAAGCATATTAAAACATGTAGACAAACTAACAAAAAAATATTTAGCTGCATCTAAACCCTTTGAAATATCACTAAATAAGAAAGTCACATATTTTATTGCATAAAAATGACATGTTACTTACAAACTATTAACATATACATAGACAAGATAAGCATAATGAAGCCAGTTAAGCACAGCAATAGGAGTTAGGAGAGGGCCAGAGGTTGATATAGTCTACCAGCTCTTCGTATAACAGGACCACTATTCCAGGGAAGAAGCGCCGCAAGAAACTCCAGAAGTTTTTGTCATAAAGTCGTAAAATTAATAATTCTACTGTAAGTTGAACCTCAGTCAGACGTTTTGGTTGTGAGCCTTCCCCGTCGATGCGACCACTACTGTCGAACCGCCGTCGCGTCCCACTCGAATGTAAGGCGTATTTATATTGACCGCTATTCTAACTCTGCAAAGCGACCACATAGTTTTTAGTCTACATTATAAAATGTCCGTATCACAAAATGACCACATTGTTTGTGATGAACTAAAAACTATATTTCCCACTACATTAGACCAATTTACGCATACTACATTTTAAGTATGAAAGTAAGCCTACAATACAGAACAGAATACAACTGTGTTTTCAATGCACGAAGAAGCCCCATTAGTTGAGTATTTTGATTTTGGAAATGTACGCACAACAAATAAGCGGGGCGCTTCTTCGTTAATTGAAAGTACTTGAGTTCACAACACGTACCTAAAAAAAATACAATGTTATTGCCTAAACTTAAGGATCGCCCACACTGACGCGTAAAATATGACGTTGCGTAAACAAAATAAGGTTGTAGTCATTACATGGCGTTAATTTTGACGGACCGTAATTCTAGGGTCCTAGTGAAAAACCCCGAGTAAGACAGCGCCGAGCAAACGTCGAGCGTCCAGTGGCGCCTTCATTACTATTATTGTGTTTTCTAATTAACTAAAGAATTTCCTTGCAATCAGACGATACGTTTTTGTAGCGCAAGTAAAAACACAATTTATGGGATACGTAACAAACTTTAATAACAATTACCCTTTGAGTAGTCAGCTTAACGGGAAAAGGTGGTTTTTTCCGTTAAGTTGATAACCTGAAGGTGAATTGTTATTAGACTATGTGATATATAAGTAGTGTTTTCATTTGTAGTACAAAAATCTACCGACCAATTCCAAGAAAATACTTTAGTTTATTAGAAAACACAATAATAGTAATGAGGGCGCCACTGTACATCCGGCGTACGCTCGGCGTAGTCCTAACTCGTAATAAAAAAGGGTATATACATGAACGGAGTATACTACACTTAAACCCTTTTATACTTGATCTTCAGAGGACTTGTACACTTTTTCACTAAGACCACAGAATTTACACACGATTAAGCTCGGGTGTGGGCGGCCCCTTATTTCATCTAGTCGTTTGATAAGTCATAAGAAATGAATTTTAGTCATGAATTAGTATTATATACATGTTAAATAGCTTTTCTAAACGAGGAAAATTAATACGGGTGTTAGAATCATGCTACATGTATAGTGTCGGATACGTTCGTCTCTAAAAGCTACAGTATCCATCGATAATAATTGCAGGGATCGGAAATTCGGTACGATATTTACCTAAAATTGGCAAAATCCCGGAAAAAATAAGCGAATAAGTCCCGGGATTCCGGGATTCTACAAAACGCTTATATTATTTATTTTACATGTAGGATAAAACGTTCCGTCAATTTACTTCTCAAACTTCGTTAGGGTAGGATAGTTTAAATGATTTACCGGTAAATTATATTATAGAAAATAACTGTAAATTTGGGAATTTTATTAATAAAACCGCCTTAGTGGCTAGGTAAATATCGTACCGAATTTCCGATCCCTGAATATGTCCGGTAGCAGGGAAAGATAAATAGGAACTCATCCAGATTGTGATACTACGTCGATAGGTAGATCACTACTTCTATACTACACTATTTTTTCCATACTTGTTTATATAAATGTTAATTACTCATTATTATTGAATTTCAGTTTTTGTTGATATTATGATTTAATGTTTCGTGGACTAATATCTTAATAAAAAATCAATCAAGGCATTGTGCTAACATTAATAGTTACTCTGTAAGGTCAAGCTTTATGATAATGGTGTTAAACATTGTTGGTTATTTGACACCTTTTCTATCTGATTATAGAGTAAATCGTCAATAACTGGCCACTTTAGAAAGTGTCATTTAGTTACTAGCCATCAAATTTCTTACTGACACTGTTAGTAAAGATACTTGGACAGTACTCCGTGCAATAACTCAGGATATTCTAGTTTAATCGCAAACATGGGAGCAATTCTCTTGCTTTACACATTTTATTGCAAAGTGGTCATTTACCGGAGGGTGGCCAGTAATAGGCGATTTACCCTATATCTGATTTGACGCCTAAATGTTGCTTTAAATCGACTTTGACCACCGTACTTAATGAACACAATTAGCTGACCATTTGTGAATCTTGCCACCTTACAATAAGGCTCACTATAGTCGGTTCATGAAGATTATCCCGGTGACAGCTCATATAAACACGATTGCTTATTTGACACACGATTCTTTCGTTCAGTAAATTATAAAAAAATAGTTTATCCATCTTACATTGTTTATTATATTACATAGGTACATATATTTTTTATGTATTGCTTGCGAATAGTAAGTATTTGAAATTAGGAAATACATCTGTCACAGGGGTCATCCAAAGTTGACCCAACTATAGTGGTCAGTTAGCAGTGACACTTAGTACTGCATGAAGGTCGCTCGCAGGCTTGTCGGTGATGCTGACAGTACTAAAATTTAATGTTACTTATACATAACTATAAACATTTGGCACTTGTAATTTTCAATTACGAAAAATATACATCTTTAATTAAATAGTTTTTTAATGAACTCAAATATATAATATTTTACCTACACCTACGATTTGTATACGTTTTCAAATTTATTTATTATGCCATCCCCCTGACCGGAATTTATTCTTTGATATTGATTTATAAATAAATGAAATAAATAATCATGGGACAACTCCACTCTACCTAGTACCAAACTAAGCTATAAGCACTTTGTACCATTAGGTACTATTGGTTAGTCCCAATACCAATTAATGACAAGCATACTTTATTCTTACTGTTTAAACATAAGATAGTAGAGCGACTACAACGAAGTACATTTACTTGTTTAAATACGACTACGACTTTCCCGCAGCGTTGCTTGCGGCGCGGCGCGCTTAAAATAACAAAGTTTCATATCAACTGAGAAGTGGGACTGCGTAATGCAGCGTGTTATGATCACAATAAAGTATAAAATTAAATACGTCGGCTTTTCGTTCAAAATATGGTCGCCGACTTCAGTTGGACTAACCTATTAGGTAGGTATGTACCAACAGTTTAAAAGAAGTTATCTTTTGCGTTTTTGAAGGCGGTTTTTTGTTTTCTAAAACGTTTGTTTTTTAGTAAATATTGCACCTTATCTTATCTTATCTTACAGATGGGCCCTTTCGGATACACTTCGACCCTTTAGGATCTTTTGTGCAATTACCCTCTTACACACTCAGCTGTTCGAACGTGCAGGTTTCCTCACGATGTTTTTCCTTCACCGTAAGAGCGTCGGGTAATGTACTTAAATTAGAAAAACTCATTGGTACATGGTGACCCCGGGGGTTCGAACTCGGTACCTTACGATCACGAGTCGACCCCCTAAGCCGCTAGACCACCGACGCTCTCAAATATTGCACCTTACCTAATATACGAGTGTTACAGAAAACTCGAATAAATCGAAGCGAAGGCGGGTTCGCTAGTAAGTTATGTTTTTTTTTATTTAATCTTTATTGCGCAAAAATACAAGGCGTACAAAAGGTGAACTTAATGCCTGACGGCATTCTCTACCAGTTGACCTAACGACGACGAGTGATATTAACGCTATAGAGCGAAAATAAAGATTGAAAGAAAACGTTATGGGCTCGTATTCTACACGATAAAACCTTATTGCTTTTGAAGTGTTCCCGTATTGTCAACGCATTAATAGTTCTTATTTACACGACTGCAATGGCGGCCGAGGTAAAAGCAATACAGTCGGCCAAGAAAGTGGTCTACCTGTTTTGACAAAAGTTTCTGTGAGATCTAATTTTGTCACTGTCATATTAAATCCAAAATAAACTTTTGTCACACTGCACACGCACTCACGCAAAGATTCACGACAGTAGACTGAAGTTCACCTGACCATATTTATTTATTTTCCCTTGAAGTGTTATGATTGGTTGATGTCAGTTTGTAGCTAATTTCACACTGAATCGATAGATATACGATTAATGGGAATTTATGCACTAATTTGAAAGACAGAGGACAGAAAATCGAATCATGACGTGGTGGCAAGCATGACTGCCGGTGGGACACATCGCTTTTTTGGGCCGGCAGGTATGACTGCCGGCGGGACACAAGGGGTTAATATATTATTGCAAGGGAAAATCGAACTGGTAAGGTAAGTTGGGAACACAACCTAAAATAAGTCATAACGGGTAGGTTCCATTTGTTCCATGGAACTACAAATTTTGTAACATAATACTTATACTTACTTCATTTTAGGTTGCACCTACTTACCCCTTAATACCTATTTACCCCGTTTTACGGTACAGATGTAGTGAATAATCCTTTCCCATCTTTTTTGGTCGGATAACTTCGTATTTATCTTACTTTCTCAGTTGTCTTATTGATGGATACTGAAGTTAATTGAGAAAGCTAGATAAATACGAACTAATCCGACAAAAATCGATGGGAAAGGATTATTCACTACATCTGTATCTAATGTACACCTATTTCTATTGATTTCATCTGCGTAGAAGTATCTAGTTTATGGCTTAGTTATAAATTAATATCATAGTATTGATACAATACATGCAATGATTAAATGTTTACCTACACGTGAAGTGTTGGTAAAATTAATGTCACAAAACCAATTTTATCTCACTAATTTCGTGATGTCCAGGAACTGTAATCTCTCGGGATAAAATATGCCTATCTCACTGTCTGGCCCTCTTGCAGCTCTTGCTCAGTTGCTGTGTAAAAGAAGGACAAACTAATAAACATAATATCTTTGCACTAAAATTATAATAACTTAAGGAGGAACAATTTCAAGGAGAACGGTTTTTTCGGGGAATTTGAGGCCGTCTGTTTTTTCATTTAACTTATAAAATAATAGAATAGTAGGTACTCGTATTTTTACAAAAAGAAACGCTTAAGAAACATGTACAATATCTTGTGGACCCTAAACTAGGCCTAGCCTGTATCTTGGGACCGAATCGGTTTACACAGGAACGACTTGAAGTTAAGGATTAAATAAAATACAAAATTAATAGGTAGGTACCTAATGATCAAATAGTGGCTATAGTTTACAACATGCTAACAAAATTAATTTGGTAATGGCGGAAACTAAAAGTAAATATTTTTATTATAAAATAGCCCCAGCGTAACATAGCTTTCGGAAAAATGAAAATTCGGACAAATCAATATTCGGACACAAACAAAAACAAACGAAAGAACTTACAAACTTACTTAAAACTACACTAATCTAACAAACCGCTACCAGTGGGCATTGTTCCTAAAATGCTGGCAGCATTGCCACGTTGGATGGCAATGCTTAACCCAAGTAACACGTAACCTATATATTAACCAAAATGGATATGGATTTATGTCCAAAAGTCCGAATAACACTTTTAATTGGCATCGGCAAAGATAAAATAGTTTTTAGTAGCATTTGGTTCGTTTCGAAATGCTTAAAGCTATACTATACTCTTAAATAAAGATTAAACTCCTACCAAAGCATCAGGTATTTATAATATACAGCTACTTAAATAGCTTTTACACTTACACAAAGGTTAAAGTCTTATAATAGTAATTTGAAAAGCCCAATACATTAAATAAGCATTAACGAAATATTTTATCCTGCACAGAGCTGTAGTGGCAATTTTTTAACATTAAAAACTTTTTAATGATCTGTGTTTGTGTTAATTTAATGCTAGTCCTATAGTAACATTCACTAAACAATGAATAAAATCTTAACTCCGTTTTCTTCCTAATCTGTTTCTTCAATAAAGCTTTTAGTCGTATATTGATAATAAAGAAATGTATTACAAACAAACACGATAGAAACTAATCACTATGGTGTATAATGGCAGCAAACATTATAATGTTCTTATGAAGTGTTGCAATATACCTGAATACTATTATTGAGTGTCTTATACTTTGGTAAACAGGCTCAAAGTATTTTGGTTAGCTATAGTAAGATTAACAGCATTATTATACTTTCGTTGAATGCGTAAAGCATTTATATTATCTGACGCCATTTGCTTTCTGTTTCCCCTTGTTACGGAAACAATTAAAATGATTAAAAGTGACTAAAATCTGATTAAAAGAGCACTTTCTATAATTTTACTTTATGCGCGGTGCCTATAAAATCAACTCTATTCATTAAAATTAAGCTAAGAGCTTATAATTTTACAAAACATATTCAGAGTCGATTATAATTTTCTATATTTTTGTGATAAAAAGCATTATCACGAGGGCGCGTGGAAATATTACCACAAAACTTAACATGTTTTCACAGTAAACTGACATCCGCAGCTGAATTTCACCCATTAAAGAAAATAAAGTTTACTTACCATTCAATATTATTTTTCACAATTATTTACAATACTCGCGAATCTTCACTCAAACTCGCAATAAATACTAAATGTAACCATAACTTTTTTTAAATCTATTGAGAAATTCTTCTGAAATAAAACAATTAGCATTTGAATATGTTCCCATTTAGAGATTGTATATTAATAAGGTGTATATTGGCTGTACTGTGGTCGCAATAAATGCTTTAAGTCTAGTGATTTGTTCTTTACCGACTTCAATAATAACTTTGTGCAATCATTGTAATGCTACTAAGCAGCCTTTATAAAGCTCAATGCTGTATAATTTGGGGCCCAAATTGCTCTTAAAAAAGCTGTAGAAAAGTAAATACAGCTGATATAGGATTTTCATATAATGCTTTGCGCGTCAGTTCGTGCTGTTGTATGTTTTTTATAATGGTGTTTTGTGTTACTTGGGAATGTTTGTGCCAAGTACAGGGTAGTGATTCTCTAAACAACGACGGTCGAACGGACGGACGAGTGATTTCCAAGCGGCGAGTTTAAGTAGTCCCGTCAGAGCGAACACAACACATTTTAACGCGTGCATTTTCAATTAAGCAGCCTTATACGATCGATCCATCGGCAGGAACCATGCTGCTAAATTAAAAATGCACGCGCTACAATGTGTTCTGTTCGCACTGACGGGACTACTTAATCTCGCCGCTTGGACATCACTCGTTCATTCGTTCACCTTTGCTTCTTGAGAGAATCACACCCCTGGCCAGCATTTTGGTCACGGGTTGCGTCAATCAGGCGCTTTGATAGGTACATTTTAAAAAACGGTCCCCACGGTCCTAAAGTTTCAACCCCAAAAGGCTCAAATATGTAACTTCTATCAAGTTGACTGTATGTTTATTATTACTTATTACATTATAAAAGCAATGAATGCTATGCTAGCTCTTTACCGACCCGATGGAAACACTTTGCAAAACGCGTGGCAGGGGTTTAATCTTGCTGGTTACACGTTGATAGTACCCTTTCGCAGTGCCCGTCGGGATTCCTGTGCTAGAACTAGGTACCTTCTGTGTTTGGCATCTACATTAAGTCTGACCAAAAACGCTCAACATACACCGTGTTTTTTTTGATTTACGATAACTTCGTCATATTACTAGGTATATCCATAGAAACTAATTGGTAGATTTGATTTTTAAATATTGCAAAAAAAATTTTTTTTTCTTTTTAGAACAAAGTAATTCAATGTTATATCTTTGATCATTCTAAAAGGGCCTTTAGAGTTAACTAATAGTGAGTGTCAAATACGTCAATGTTGGCGTAACCATAACCATGGAATTAGTAAGTAATAAGGTTTACCATTGAATTGCCGACAGACTTTTAATCGAATATTATTTCAAAGACAACGTTTCAAGTATTTTCATTTCATCGACAAGTCATTGCGTCGAGGACTCAATACTAGGTAATTTGAAACGTGGTCTTTTAATTGGTAGTTTACTTATTTCAATAGAATTCATGTCATGACTAATCATTTCGGGTTTTTTTTAATTGGTTTTTTTTACTTGTAATAATATTTATTCCGCATAACATTATTTCAATTGGTAATATTTTGCTATCAAAACTAAACAGTAATGTGTCATGCTTTTCTGTCAACAGCTCATTTTCTTGGGGGTCGCAGTTCTAACCTAACCTAACCCGCTTCTGTCAACAGTTCGTTTTCTTGGGGTCGCAGTTCTAACCTAACCTAACCCACTTCTGTCAACAGTTCGTTTTCTTGGGGGTCGCAGTTCTAACCTAACCTAACCCACTTCTGTCAACAGTTCATTTTCTTGAAAGCCTCGTACTTCTATTTCTTGATATAACTAGTTATGCAATAATATTATTAACTTAATATTATCAATAATTCTTAGTTTTATTATGCATATTTGTTTGTCACACTACATAATTAGAAAAATGTATAAATGTGCAATAGGGCATATAAAAATTTTATTAAAGTAATACGTCGAAGAAATGAATTGCAATGTTTTGTAGTTGTACCAATTAAGATAATTTGAAACAAATCAGCGATTAAGTAGTATTCGTTGATTAGTATTTCCACGTAGTAAGATAAATTTAAATAAATAGTAGTTGAAATAAAATAACGCCAAACAATATTACTAGTACTAATGTTTCGATGAATCGTTGTCGATGAAATAATATTCGATGAAACGGTTGTCGGCAAAACAAGGGTACACCAAGTAATAACGTACATCTGGAAGGTGCATTCCACCGATAACGCGAGCCGAAAGAAATGTACCTGTATGTGGATCTAGGGATCTGTGTATTCTGTGCGGTCTCCTATAATTCGAAATTGACACTTGAATGACAACTTAATACTAGATTTTGATTGAAAGCTTTCAATGCTTGTATTTTATTCTACGTGCTCTTATTAAGAAGTTCAAGACGGCAGCTACTTTTTCTCAGTCTGTCCACGGATTCGTTGACGGAGACCACACAGATCTACAGATCCACAGATATCGATTTTGGAAACAATCAGTTGATTAAGTAAATATTGTTTCGTTTACTGCCCCACCGGCTTGTAAAATTAATTTGTCCGTAAATTGCAATTCAAATATGGTCACCTTTAGAAAGGGACGCAGTAAGCTTTAGCACATTTCTTTCGGCTCGCGTTATCGGTGTATTGCTCCTTCCAGATGTACGTTAGTACTTACTAATTCCATGGACGCGTATACAAACCTAACAATTGTAAACTCTTTACTCATAAGAATTAAAAGAAAATTGTTATTATCAATTAAGAGCCTTTTATACTAGTTCAACGTGATTAACTGAATAAATTTAAAAATTAAATATCTTTAAAACCGTAAGAGTTATCATTTGTCTGTCTTTGGGAAATTAACTTTATTTGACCTAAAGAACGTTCCCTTAAAGTTATCGTAAATCAAAAAAAACACGGTGTATAGTACTAAACGCCTCGCACTAAAATAAACGTAAAATTTACCTGTTGTCTCGTAAGTAAACATCTTAATTTAAAACCGATTGATATAAGCACCGTGTAATGTCGGTGAGTGCCTGCAATTGTACGTAATTTGGCACATTCGCGGCGCGCCGTCCATTTGCATAACAATGCACCGCGCGTTACCGAATTACCATAACAGATTGCTTTATAGGTCAAACGAAGCTCGAAGCCTAATCATAAACAATTGCTCACTTCGCCATAAATCATTGACGCGCTTGTTGAACACTTGACAGAGGCTATTTTCAAAATGGCTTCTTGTTTTATCAATTGTGTTATTGTCCATCGCACGATTCATTACAGTTGAACGTGCGTCTTCCTGTTTTTTTCTTAGTTTAAGACGTCTTTGTGCTAATTTCTTGGACAAAATGTCTCTGCTCTGATACCTATTTTAAAATAGGTCTAATGCGTCTTGTGTTCGCATATACTATTGACTATTTTAAGAATCAAAATTAATTTACCTAATTACGAGTAAGTAATAACGTTTCCCATCCCTAAATCAAGTTTGCACGATTTTTGAATATTTTGTTGTTCAAGAAAAACTAGGTTTGTAAGTTTCCGTTTTTTTACAGACCTAGTTTTCCAAAAATGTACAAAAAAGGAGGGCCCTGTCTATCCGTCCGTCCTAGCTAAGAGACTCTTAGTACTAGAAAGCTGTACCTAATTTGGCATTAATATAGGTACATATTAGTACGTACACGCCAACAAAGTGTTAAAACAAAATCTTGAAACAATATTTTTTTGGTGTACTTCCCCTACACGTTCGGAACCCTAGACAGCATAGTCCGATATGCTCTTGCCCGGTTTTTTAAAGATTGTGCCAAATATTTTGAAAAAATCCTGGCTTTCGGATAATTGGTAAGGGCTTGGGCATAGCCCCCTGGGCTCTCGATTCGCAAATTAGTACGTGACTCAGCTTAAGGGATTTCTAAGTGATTGTTGACTGATAGAGGAGGTAGCCTTCCCTTGATATCTTGCGTACACTAATATTAAACATGATAATTCCGGACGTCCACTTTCCTGATGCTTCCTTATCAATTTACGCAAATTACTAGCTGCATGCATCGTTCGGTGACGGATGCTTTTGAAATAGGTACCCGCAAAATAGCAGCGTAAGTAGTACTTGCGGGTATAATTTTTATCGGCAAGCCAAGCCCGCATACTGTACTGTTGCGAAATGTTTTGGGTTCATACTTACTTACTAAACGTTAGTATCATCATTTGGTTTCACTATCGTTTGTGGTGGACGCGTCATCCTATTGTAAATTGTAGTCTGTAAAGGCATAATAAACTGCAAGGTCGCGGTGCTGCGGTGGAGGGGCCAGGGGCTCGGTGCATTTCATGGAGCTCGCGTGTTCAGTGGACGCGCCGCAGGCTGTCGCGAGGGTCACCTGAGCTAGTTCGCGCCCTATACCGCCGTCACATGCGTCGCTAGACAGTAGCGCTACGACCCTGCCTCGCGTTAACATCGATGTTCTTACTAGCTGACGTAACTGTTCACTTGTTCAGTCCTATAAACACACTGATATATTATAACAAAACATTTTAAATAAGTGTATTTCTAAGTAACAGTTCTAATTAAAAGGTTCTTGAAGTGATATCGAGGATACATTTTCCGCTTCATTATTCCTCCAGCGCTTAACATCCAATCGCATGCGATCGTTACGTTTGTTCAGCTGTTCTATTACAATAAGCTGTAACGAATTGCACAAGTGGTCTCGGCCGTAGGCCGGCTGTGCTCGCGGAGTGGTGGGTCGGGTCCTTCCCTTTGGACTCGGTGCACTCAATGTTCCTCGACACGCGGAGACTATGCGGCAGCGCTGGCATGTTCTTGTGATAAGTGATAATATCTTACGTACCTCGTGACAGTGCAGTTAGCGGGAGGATTAAGTGCTTCGTCTACCATGGAGGTCAAGCTACTTGCGTTTTCTGTGGCGCTGCTAGCTCAATATGCTGTCGGTAAGATGTTTTTAAAGGAGTAGATATAATTTTATTATTAACTTATACAATTTAAATAATTTGCTATTTTAACTAAGATGCTGAGTATCGATGCGACCGAGTTCAGGATCCAAAACGAACCCGTCAAAATTTTCAAATCGTTAGCACAGTTTTCAAATATTTCATTAAACAGAAATTTATTTCAAAAACCTATCTAATAAGTTTTTTGGTTGTCAGTGAATTATAACGGTGTATACAAATACGTTGTGCCCTTCGTTGTACAAATAGATCATATCACGAGTGTTAAATAATAGTGAATTAGAACAGCACTTTTATTATTTATAACGTGGTACGCTAAATACCGCTTATTGATGTTAATAAACCGCATTACTACTGGTGAGGGGGGATTTTGCATGGACCCCGTCCCCACCCTCCAGCAGTCGCGGGATGCATGTCAATATGTTCATTAGGACCCAAAAAATTTTACGTAGTGCACAAACGTATAGGAATGAAACTAGACTGTATAGAAACTAACAAATTTTGTGCTCAGAAAAAGAAAGAATACAAAGCAAAGAACAATTTTACGAAATAATAACACTTTTGGCAAAAAGTATTAACAAATCAATACACATGTAAGCTGTCGCGTTGGTCTTGTGTAAACTTCCGCATGTTTATTCCATACATTTGACGGACTTCTACAGTCGTTAACTTTCATAGTTTACGTCTTGTCTAGCTCTGTTGGACTCTCAGGGACTAATGATTTTTTATGTGTGAAAAAACATATATGATAGGTATTTATTATGGTTATTGTGTTAATTAGTTATGATAACTTCAGAGAAAACAATTATTAGTATGAGTCGGTAATAATATTTAAGAATAAAAAAACTTGTTAAGGTAAAAGCACCTATTATGGACAAGGCTCCAGTGATGAACATTATCATTTTTTTAAATGAAAACATCAATACTAAACATTTTATTCTAATAGTAGTAATCCCGAATAATTGAATATAATCTAATTGTAGCACTAAAAGCATTATCAATCTCAGAGACTTATATTTATGGAATGGTTCATAACTGGAGCACTGTCCATAATAGGAGCTTTTACCTTAGTAAATAGATGTCGTTGCGTTTAATGTTTTTTAACAAAATTGTATAAGTGATATATAATATGTCACTGGATGCATTCTCAACCTGATTTTTTTTAAATAGTTCAGGATACTTGAGTAAATGAAAAGTATTCCTTTAAGTATTGCCCAATAACACTTGTAATTGTATATTAATTTATACGATTTGTAAGATTAATGAAAAAAAAGTTTTGAAACAGAACGAGTCCGCTTTTTTATGGCGTGGGAAGATAAAGGAGCACAGTAGGCGGTGAAGGACTCCTATAGACGTTTACATTTGTACTAAATGTGTTGTGCTAATAATAGGTATCTAAAATATTTAATTGGCCAATTCGTGATCGCGCCTCTCCTCTATTTGATTGTTTTTTATTCTCCTGAAACCGCATTTACGACGAAGTCTTCATTATCCAAAGAGTAGTTGGTGATGGATAGCGGAAGTGAACCATTATGTTAAGTAGGTACAATTTTTTAAGAATTGGAAACGGCTTCATAAATAAAAGTTTTACATAAAACACACATAAAAAGGTAAATTCCTATGATGGTATCAACGATAAGACCAAGGCTCGGAAAAACGCCCGTCCTTACCTTAACCTTATGAAAAATACGTCCTCTTCTTAGACCTACTGAATATTCATAAAATTTCATAACCATCGGTCAAGCCGTTTCGAAGAAGTTTTGTTACATGTTTGTGATACGAAAATTGTATATATTATTTTGTACCATAAGTTATATGTATTCAGGGACAATTTTATAAATCTGGATACTAAGATAAGTATGTATTTATAAGTATAAGAGTAGGTAATTTATCGATAAATCGGTTAAACTACATGTACCTACTAGATATTTTGTTTTAATCAATAATTATCAAAAAATGAAATTAATATCTTAACATTATAAAGACGTCTTTGCTGTACGGAACAGGGTTATATTTTCAAAATGACGGGCGTTTTTCCGAACTTAGAAATTCCGACTTTAGAATAATCACTATAACACAAACTTCGAGTTATTTACTAACCCATTCACTGCCGGATGCTCATATAAGTTCTTCTAACTTTCACTCAGTGTCTTAGACGCATATGTGCGTTCTTCTAGTATGCAAACTCAGGAGGTATAACACAAAAACAGTGGCAACTGGTGAAATTTCGATAAACAATCTCGGTAATAAATTCGTTAAATACATTCAGCGCATACCGTTCTATTGGCTATTACATAATTACCGCTCATAAGTATTTAGGCATTAATTATTTAGTCCATACTAGTGCCTATAAAAATTACTTTCAACATCATACTTACTGTCGAATCAGAACAAATGGACACTTTTAGATGCTGGTTACATTTTTATTTCCGTGATATATTAGAGCTTGAAATCTGTGGCAGAGGCATCCGTTTTAAATCTCCAGTTTTCTTATTGCGACGATTTGAAAAACCATTATTTGATATTACATACATTTTTCTTATTATTAGAAATAAATGTATGCATTTTTTAATTACTGTCTGCCGATAAATGGGATATTCATAAGGATATAATAAATAAATAAATATAAGGGGACAATCTCACACCAATTGAACTAGTCCCAAACTAAGCTCTAGGCTTGTACTATGGGTACTAGACAACGATATAAATACTGATATAGAGAAGTTATATACTTAAATACATAGAAAACATCCATGACTCAGGAACAAATATTCGTGCTCATCACACTAATATCTGCCCTTACCGGGATTCGAACCCAGGACCACTAGCTTCGTAGGCAGGGTCACTACCCACTAGGCCAGAGCGTCGTCAGAATCTGTGTTTGAAGATGGATTTAAAAAGCCAAAATTGAAGTTTTTGAAGATTTCTAATAAATATATAAATACACACACGTCTATCTATATGTATAAATTACGTTTTTATTTTGTACCTTTTAATTGTAGTAGCCTGTGTCAATTTTAAGCCGGGTCTTCTAACTTATTCCGTGCAAAAGATCCTGAAGATTTTTGATATTAGGTAAGCATGGGGTCTACCCAAAACCAAAAAAAACCCTATGTGGTCTACGAAAGAAAAAAGTCAATCAAGATTGAAGACCTCTGACCTAAAGGTGAAAACGGGATGTAGGAAATGATAAGAGGCATGGTCCTATGTGTTATGTCAGTTATGTTAAGGTCTAAGGACATTGGTTACATAGGTACGTTTCTAAGTCTATATCGCTAAAGCATACCATTTTGCAAGAATGAATAACTGTTCCCTATTACAATAATATAAAGTCGATGTAAGTTACCGCATTGACTCGCGAACTGATCAAGGATTCAGTCACGGGACCATGAAGCGTGCGAAACGCCGATGTAAGTAAGTAATTAATAATTAATTGTACCTCTTGCCTACTAGTCTGTTGCATCGGGTCGGGTGGCATCGGCCAGACGCTTTGGTTAACAAGGATTTGGGTTTTGGTAATGCAAATGCTTAAAAATTTAGGGGCAATTCCGTTGATTTACGTTTATACGAAGTACCTAATACTAATATAGTTTATAGATAATTCGTACGATGTTATGTCAAAGATTCGATGCGACATGCGACACTTCTCATGACGCACAATGATAGGGCAATATTAAGTGAAATAAAACAGTAAAAACCGGGCAAGAGAATGTCTAACCATGCTCGCTCAGTGTAGGGCTCCGAAGCCGTTACTACACAAAAACTCTCTATCCCAAGAAACAACAAGTCTAATTAATTCTCTACTATATAAAGTTATTCGGTGCTGTTTTAGGTAATTTTAGTACTTAGGTATAAACACTTTAGTCGCCTGTATCTCAGTAACCAATTAAGTCTACTTAGTCGTGATAGTTTGTCTTTAAAATTCGTTATACCTATGTGTAATTTTGCCTGGAGGGGGGGATGACACAATCTACTTAGCAAAAATTTGTACTTTGAATCTTGATATTTCACAAACGGATACCTTAATCGAAAAATTGATTTGACAAACCTGCAATATTTTTGAAAGACATCTCCATCGACACCCCATGGAGTAAACGAGAAAAAATAGTAGGTAAAATCCCCACGTTACGTGTTGGCGAGGCCCTAATATTTTTTTTCAAAGTTTGTTTTACCACTTGGTCGGCGTTATTAATATGTATATTCATGCCAAATAACAGCTTTCGTTTCTAGTACTAACAGTCTCTGAGTTAGGCTGCGGACGGACGGACGGACGGACGGACATGGCGTAACTAAAAGGGTTCCTAGTTTGACTACGGAACCCTAAAAATGCCATGCCGTGTGAATGTGGCCTTCCTCATTTTTTCGACGCGTCGTCCGGGAGAAAATGTTGAGACTAGCGCTTGCGCAGCTCCTGACGCTAGCACGGAGCGAAGGAGCAACTTCTATACAAAATGCAATATACTAACTTACGTAGGTATCTCAAACACAAAGACTCTTTGAATTTGTCGAAAGATTTTGCTTTTGATACAAATACTTAAGTATAAATAATTATAATTATCTACTCGTATGTATTTGTATCATTTCCTCACATTGTTTGAGAAAAGCATTATATATGTCTCGGCAGAAACCGGGATTGTCAGACTCGGATTTAAGCAGGCCTCGCTAAAGCCAACCGCAAACCTCATCAGCAAATTCCTTACTTTCCAAGCCTAGGCAATAATGTACTATTGTATTATCACATAAAGGAGAAGGTAAATTGTTTTGTGACAACAGGCTCAGGTCTCAGCATATGCTGCGAGCTGGGTCAGCTGCACAGCGCCGGTTTTCAGCCTGCACCTAGCTCTCTGCTACATTACAGCGAGTTGCAAGGGAACATTACGCTACGCTGTACCTAGATACCTATACCTAATAAAGATCGTACAAATATAATATTATTAGACGTTATAATCTATTAACTATATGGTTACTTAGTCAAATCGTGCAGCAGAGCACTCTGTGGGTGAGGGTTTCTATTTATCATACTCCGGCGTGTATTACTTAGGCTCGATTATTTTCCAGTGCATGGTCAGTGCGGGAGCGGGCAAGAGAAGGAGAGCTTCGTGCGCTGGTCCGGGGTGGCCCCGGAGCGCGCGCCGCCGGTGTTCGTGTACGCGGCGAGCGGCGGCGAGGCGTCCCTGGCCGGCGCGTGCCTGGAGCAGTGCCGCGCGCTGCGCGAGTGCGCGGGCGTCGCCGTCTCCTACGCGCGCGGCAACTGCCACGGGCTCGCCGCGCGCGCCGACGTGCAATTGCGCCCCGACAACGACGTCGCCTATTTCAAGAAGATTTGCGTGGAACGTATGGATTTTCTAGTTCTATTCCGTAGTGGCAGGTGACACCTAGCTAGAGAGATAGGTAACTTTTGAAAACCCCGCGTTTCTTTCGACTGAGTTTCCCAAATACAATCATACATTTTGCTACGTTTTAAAAACAAATTTGTACAGACACCGACATAAAGAAACCAGAAATGTGTAGGTACTATTTTTTTTATAAATATGCATGTAATGTGTGTATGCGTATGTATGTATGTTTTTTTTATGACAAGAGCCAAGAAACTTGGAGGCTTAGTAACATAGGAAAATACCGTCCGAACTTACCGCGAGCCGACGTGACTTTATCTTTCTTGATCAGTCGGGTAAAACATACATAATGACCACTTCATTAATAGAGATCGACAATCTTGTTTTTTTTTATGAAACACGAAGCACGAGTAGGTACGCGAGCACGAAGCTAGGAGTAATATATTTGCGTGCTAGGAGTAATATAACTGTGTCCAAAACATGTCCTCTTAGTCCCAGAAGGGTGCGAGGAGCGCTGGTGGGCGGTGGAGAGCACCCCAGGGTACAACCTGCACTCTGAGGGCGGCCACGTGAAGGTGGTCCTGAACACCACTGCGCAGGAGTGCTACGCGGCCGTGCTGGCCCCGCCCGGGGACCGGCTCTACAGGTGATCGCTGATTTCGTAACATAAATAGTGATGACGCGGTAAAGTTTAAAAAAAAAAATCGGACCATAAAATCCATATTATTATTTCGTTAGTTACACTCCAAACCTTCAAAAGTATGTTAGTACAACGAGAAAGAAAGAAGAAAAAAATGCATAAAAATACGTCGTATGGCTATGAAAAGGGCAAGTAGCCACCGGGCCCTTCCAACAACCACATCGACCCAGTATTTAATGAGCAGGCAGTCCAAACGCTCCGACAACACCCTCAGCATGCTGTTGCTGCTGCCTCGCAAAAAAGTCGTCCGTCCATGCTTCAGCGAACATTCCTGATGCACTGCAGTGCCTCGGCAGCCCCAGCAGCATTCTAAGGATGTTGTTGTGTTTTGACAGTTGATTGATTGTTAGGTCTGCTCAATGGGCTCACCCGGACGGCGTGGTGGAGCCGGACGCGGTGCGGCCCGCGGAGGGCGCGCGCGGCTCCTGCAGCCTCAGTCCCGAGGACAAGTTCACGGAGCCCGAGTCCTACCGCGTCTCCAACTACTACACCTTCTACGTCGAGAACCAGTGCCGCCATGACTGTGAGTGTGTGTAGCTACTTAAGCGAACCGGGTTACAGTCAAACAAATGCATTAATAAAGCTATAAAATGAAACAATGGATGTCCAAAAGTGACGCCTAACCAATTAAATCCTAATATACCTATTTTTTAAGGTTACTTATATTTACTGCGTGGCTTTATTTAGCTCCATTGTCGGTACCTGACATTGCTTGACGGTACATCTAAAAATCACCTGGTAGGTGCGGATCAACCGGGACACGACTGTCCCACACAGTATAATTGGGTCATTAATTCATTATTCGAGCGTTACAACCTACTCACTTTTGTGGACATATTTCTGAAGAATCGGGCGTATATTTTGATGCCGTCTTTGGATATTTATTAGATGTCTGGTAAACTTGGATACTTAACCAGAAACGAAATCGAAATCTGCAGCCACTTCTACAAAAATGTGACCACGAAAGTAATTCGGAACAAACGCTCATATAATGACCCAATTATTGTATCATGTTACCCTTTACGTGGCAAAAAATAAAATAATATCAGTTAGAAAAAAGTGGTATGTAATATTCATATTAATACACATCGTCAAATAAAGGGTTAATAAAATGTACACTTATAACGTTTTTGTACGATATAACAGGAAATTTAAAGATATCATTTTTGTATATTTGATCCAATCATTTCATTTATACTTATACTTATTTCAGTTTTATTGAAAATGCTCTTTACAGTGAGATGACCTAACTCTTTTAGATTTTGTTTAAGTAGTGCTTAGAAACGAGTTTATTATAAAAATAAAAGGCGATCTATGATGCTAAGAAAAGAAGACAAAGCGAAAACATTTTTAAAGAATGACCTAATAATTAGGTTATTCTTTAAAAATGTTTTCGTTTAAAAAACTCAAAATAAAACACGTACGAGGCAAGACAAAACAAAAGTCAAATAAATAACTAGTATAGTACTGTTTACTGTCCAAATTAAATACGCCAATTAAATAATTAGATAGAAGGGGTATAAATCCTAATACTTAAAATGGGTTTTGAATAATAATATCTACAATTGAAAATAATAATATGGTAATAATATAATTAATAATTATGGTGAATTTCAATTGAGATAGGGTGACCACAAAAAATTAAATTACAATGTGTTCGAAATTAATCATGGTTTAGTGATGTTTCGTGAGGTCACCAAATGGTTCCTGCGGAAGACAAGCGCTGGTATTACTACCGTCAACATGCTGAGCTGGGGTCATTTCATGACATCTCACATTAGGTCAGCAGTATGTTTTTTTGTCTTTTGTTTAGTACTTTTTTTTTTTTTTTTTTTTTTTTGGCATAGAGATGACAAACGAGCACACAGGCCACCTGATGGTAAGTGGAAACTGTGACCCATAGACATTTGCATTCACAAGACTACAGAGCAATCCTAAGACTGCAAATGCGTTGCCAACCCTGAGGACTAAGATGGAATGCCTCTATGCTAGTCATTTCACCGGCTGTCTTATCCCCAAACCGGAACACAACAATGCGAACACTGCTGTTTGGCGGTAGGTTAATGGATAAGACGGTGGTAGCGATCCGGACGGACCCTGCACAAGGTCCTACCACCCGCCACTAGGTACCTACTTGATTTATCCTCTTATTAGATGTCTGAATAAACATGTTTTCTTTCTTTCTTTCTTTACCGTTATTGCACTCTCTCTGTTCCAAGCTCCCCAACTACTCACAGAAACTACAACCAATTGTAACCATATATTTCAGACCCAAAGAAGATAGAACGGTGTTCCTACGAAGAATATTACAACCAGACGCTGAAACACGTCGAGTTCACGATTAAGAACAACACAAAGGATGAGGTTAGTCCAAAATTCAAATAAGTAGGTACTTAGATAGAATTTCCTTAAAATGTAAACCGAGTCTTTAGTGAATACTATTTCTGAAAAAGGTAGGTAATTTTAGGAAACGAACATGTAAATATTTTGAAAAAGTTCGAAGTGTTCTTGTTCGTGTAATGTCTATAAGTGGTCGAAAAAGACAGGTATTTCAATGAAAATCTAACTATGGAGTGTAAGTCAGTAAGCCTACTCTGGAATTATAGTAAAGAAAGGTTCCGCTTAATTGTATAAAATTTCATTAACGTATCCTCTGAATAAAAATCTTACCGCGCCTATGATATCAAATCACCGTATATTTATTACTTAATTTTAAAATGACTTCCCAAATATCGATGAGATTAGTACATTGAATCGACTCCGTGAGTAAAAAAAAATTAGACTAGATCTGAAGCAACCTCCACGGACGCTATGAAGTCGGTTTAAACAGCATGTATTTTTTTATAAATGAACCAGAACATGGTTAGTAACATATTGCTGTTTCGTTTGATGAGACTTGATAAAAGATAAAAAAGATAAAAGATATTTATTCAGTAAGTAGGCCGCACGGGCACTTTATACGTCAAGAATCTACCAAGATATTCAATAATATTATGATTTGTGTAACAGCCTATGCTGTCCTACTGCCGGACAAAGGTATCCCTTCGTTCCACGTAGCCCTATTTTGGTCAGTTTTCCCACCAGGCTTGATTAGAGGCATCTAGCTCATCTCGCCAACGTCACCTTGGTCTACCGCGACGCCGAATTCTATTACGTGGGTGGGAACCATTTTGTACAGACTTTTACCCACAATTCCCCGTCATGCCACACATATGCCCAACCTATTCCCTTTTGAGCTTGGAGTGTGTATGGGCCACATCAGCTATTTAGACGATAATATTGTGGATGTTTTACTATCGACACAAGCAGGCATATAGGTATATATACCAACGTGTAGTGGAATCATATTTAATGCTTGCTTTACCTACAACTAACTAACAATCCATGTAATTTAATGAGTACCTACGGGCCTGTTATCTGCTTCTGACTCGATAGTTGGCAATGCATCACTAACATAAAGACTGTACACGATAAAATCTGGCCATGCATGATCTGGTGTATCTTTGCGATGAATGCATATTTTCAAGCAGTTTTTTTTTTAATATGTTGTATAATTATAATACTATATAATGAAATAAAATCGTATCATAATGTATGGGTATGTGTTAGTTTTCGCCAAATATATTCTATCATACCTTTCATCTCTTGTACAGCGTTTTTTGACAATATTCACTCACTTCCTGCTTCTACGCCACAACTGTATTTATATTGTTACAAGCAGTTTTACCCACAATAGAATGTCGTCTTACGAAAAAAATACTTTTTGAAACTCATTTCTATTTGTAGTAGTCAGGAAGACTTTTTACTCCAAGCACTGAAAGTTGTTTTTGTATGGGAGGCATTTATTTGTCAAAAAGTCAAATTCGCCAAAGTTAAAAAACCTCAGAACTATCTTAATCTGAATATAATTAGGAAAGTTTTTAACTATTGTGGTAAGATAATTTAATAAGGTATAATTTGGCTTGTATAATTAATAATAATAAAATGTTTTAAAACGGAGAATTTGGTAAGACTGTCAGAAGATCGTGTACAAAAAAAATAAAGGTACTGTGGATTATATAAGGGTCTAAGATACAGACGCTCTTACATTTTTATTATGATTGTATTTTTATTATGTAGTTTCATAAGCACTGACTATTACAAAAAAGTGCTGCTTGAAAATTAGCATTCATTAAAAAAATACACCAGATCATGCATGGCCAGATTTTATCGTGTACAGTCTTTACTACAGGTTTTTTTATGATTGTTGACTACTTACAAACCTTTGTGTAGCAGATATTCATTTATATTTATTACCCTAAACTTTTTTTACCCAACTGCGGTGAAGCCCAAAAGGAGGTTTACAGGTACTCTGTGGGTCAAACAATTTTAAAAATTATGTCACTAGATTCGTCTTGATGGTGTGAGAGTCTTTAAAAAAACCTTTTTCAATCGGGTTTTATGTGTTTTAATGTTTTTTAACGTATGTCGACGACATTATCAAAAAACGCAATCGGGTTCTTAAAGCTTGCCTTTAAATATCTACTATTCGTCAAATGGGTGAATTGCATAAATATTGTACATAGTTAAGGACTTAATTGGGACAACGTTAACTTATCCATATGATTATATGACTAATCTTCGTTACACAAAGGAAAAAGTTAAGGATTGTTAATTGGGTTTTCAATTGAGCCCTTCACTATGTACAATATTTTTACAATTCACCTAAATGGCGATAACGGTTTAATGGCGAATTTTAAAAATAAAAAAACTAACTAAATCCCATGCTTAGCTGCCGTTAGTAGTCGCGTTTACGGTTGTGTAAGGGGTCAGTCCCAAAATAGTTGAAAACTCTTATGGTAACACTTCGGTGTCCGCCTGTCCAGTGCAAGAGCGCCTGTGAGTCGGAGCCCCGCTTCGTGTGCCGCGGCTTCACGTGGCAGGAGGCGCCGGGCGCCGCGCGCGGGCTGTGCGACCTGCACTCCGAGGACCTGGTCTCCACCGGCTCCTGGCTGCTGCGCCGTGCCGCCGGCGCCGTTTACTACCGGCGCGTCATTTGCCTCAACAGTAAGACGCAAAATAGATGTATGCGGCGGTCTTGATCAGGAATCTTGTGCCTCTCTGGTGCCCTCGCCTGCGTCAGTAGTAGGATGTAGCAGGCGGATCACATTTGTACCTTAGATAAAGCTGGAGCCGCAAATCCTCGAACATTGGCTTGCGGCGGCAGCCGCGCGCTATGGGACGCGGGGGTCGCTGCGTGCGGTAGCTCGAACATTGCCGCGATCGAACGTGGTCGCTGGGCGATCCGAT
>OZ014447.1:18349479-18409917 GCA_963966035.1 Acleris laterana
CGCGCCCGCGCACCGCCGCCCGGGCCAAGCGCGCGCGCCGCGAGCGCTGAGCGACCAGGGCCGAGCGCCGACCAGGTACGAACAACAACGACATGTTGGGATCCGGTACCGTCACGCCGAACTTTAGAGAGCTCTCACGATTTATTGTCTTTCTAGATTTTCGGTGAAGCAAACCGAAGCGCTGCTGATATTTTAATATTGAGATTTTTGAATTAAACTTGCATAGATGGATCTCTTATCCGATCCGGTGATAAAATGAGGGTTCGGGTGGCCTTTTTTAGTCGGTACGATTCATGGCAGTTAAACGAAAGAAAAGCCACAGGAGTGACGGAGGTTAATTGCGTCAGTCGGGGGGGTCATATATGAGTTCACCACGCGGACTCTCGCGCCCGGTGATCGACGACTTCCCTGGCGAGGCGCTCGCTACGAAGGGTCGACTGAATCTACTCGATTGACGCTAGCGTGATGAACTCGCGGATAAACGGGGTAGGTCCCATTTGTTCCGTGGAACTACGAATTTTGTATTAAACTGTCTTAAACTCCTAGCTTAATACAAAATGCGAGGTTCCATGGAACAAATGGGACCTACCCGATAAAGGCTTTCTTTGCCATACTTACCTAAAATGTACAAAATCATCAAGATAATGCGCCTACGCAATACTGATCTACTTCATCAGTATTATCACATCATAAGACATGTGTCCTTTCGGTTTTAACTTATTTGAATTAAATTGTGTATCAAATCTTGAATCTTGTAATTGACGAGTTGAAATGTACAAATTGCAATATAACTTCGTTAGTAGTGTATATGTATATGTTGAACATTTAAATTATGAAGAAGAAAAAGTATTTTCCTTGTACACAAGTAGTATTTAATAGATTTTAATCGTAATTATGTAGTCGGACTATACATTTTGTATAAACGGTATAAAAAAAGCGATATATTTTATACATACAGAGTGTTTTTAGGAATCATGATGAAAACCATAAAAATCGTGCATGTAGAATGTGAATTTCTGTGAGGAAATTATTAATCCCAGTCAGACCTAGAGTCAGGTCCTCATGTTCGTGTAACGTCAATGTGCCTTTGGCACGTTTTGAAGCTATGTAGCGGGCCTCCCATACAAACTGATTGGATGGCAGTACAAACTACAATGGTTAAGTTGTTGTATAATAAAGTTATCTGTCGTTTATCATTTACTAGCGACCCGCCCTCGCTTCGCTTCGGTTTATGTGAGTTATCTCTATCACCCGTACATAAACCTAAATTTATTGTACATATAAACCTTCCTCTTGAATCAGTCTATCTAATGCTGAAAACAGCATTAAAATCCGTTGCGTAGTTTTAAAGATCTAAGCATACATAGGGACAGACAGCGGGAAGCGACTTTGTTTTATACTATGTAGTGATGATACCTTGTTATGTCTTTTTTTTTTAATCTGTCTTGTTATAACTTAATGTAACGTGTTTCGGCTGTGATAAAACACTCTGTATTTTATACATATAGAATCGCTTTTGTGGTTTCAAAAACCAATCTAATAAATTTTATGGAGACTTAATGAACTTGAAACAAATTTTACGCCTTTCTATAAAATAGTCAGAATAAATTTAATTATTCTATGTTTAGACTAGAGTGTTGTAGGATTAGTGTCTCATGTGTTGCGATGTTTAGAATGCTCTTTTATTTAAGAAATGTTGTATTATTTGAATGTGATACATTTGTATCCCTTTTTCACGAAACGCTCTCTGCAGTATTTTGTTGGGTGAATATTAAGACTGCGTAATGTGTTTACTGTAATATAGCTGATCAAACAATCGTTACTTACATGTTATGTGTAGCCTTAGTCTCGATATGCTGCTTCATGTATTTATATAGGTTTTCATAACTATTAACTACTAAAAGTTTTACCTTTACCTAGTGGAACGGGCAGAGTTATAGCAGTCATACAGCCCGCCCCGCTGCCTGGAGCAAGGCGGGTTTTTAATTTCATAATACGGCCTCTGCACTGTTTTTATGATGTTAACAAACAATTCACTAATCTATGTCAGAAGTAAACGCAATTGTTATAGTTATAGGCTGCCAATATTTTTTTCAGTCATGCTGTATATTGTTATGTTTACTTTGCCACCGGTTATATATTATTACATAATTGAAGGGTACATGGAAAGAACATTGGTAACTTCTTGAGATATCGCCATTTGAAAGTTGAAAATCATGTAATTTCGTATGTAATTTTCGTGTAGGGGGTTTTTTTAGCTCAAAAAATAAAAGTTAAGATTTATATCTGAAACTGTAGGTAATAGTAATAATAATAACTTCATTACGTACACTACCTCTTGAGAAAAAAAATCTTTTTTAAAGTGACGAGTTATGTTTTGGTGCGTCGGCGCAGTACATGAGTAAAATAATAGCCCTCCCTACTAAAGGTTGGATTTTTATTCCCACAGAAAAAATGTAAACAAAGTTACGTCACTGTCAAAGTGACATTTCAGGGGATGTCAAAGTTTGGGCCAACAAGAAATATTAAGTTATCATCTCGCTCGAACCGTGATATAAAAATAAATTTGAGATATAATTGAAATTAAAATCGCATAAATGAGTCACTGGAAAGCGATTACGACGGGAGCACGAATCGTGAAGCGAAGCGAGGGAAGTAACGTCTCAAATCTTTCAAGCAGCCGTCAACTTGTTAACACGGGTGTATCGAGTCAATGATACCAGTGCAATCAATAAATTATGCGTAAAAAAACGGTTTTCACGTTTTAAATTAACACAACAAAGAGTTTAATATCAAAATGAAGTTTTCCATCAACAAATTAAATCTATCTTAATTACAATATATAGTTTTTTTTTATAGAAAGTCGATTTCTTATAATTGTGAAAAGTAAAATTATTTTGAATAATGCAAATGTTTTTTGTTTACGGCAACACCTTTGTTTACATTTTTTCTGTGGGAATAAAAATCAGACCTTAGAACAAACTACATACTATAACCCGCAGGCGTACTTATTGCCTAACGCACTCGCAATCGCAATCGTTTTCATATTGACAGTCCGAAGGCGAGTCTGCATACAAAATGAAAACAATTGTTCCGGTTTAAAGTCGATTGCGATGGAAATAGGCCAGCTGGTTTGGGTTCACACGGCGATAAGTTTTTCTCGTGGTTAGAGAATAATGTTACCTCACGTGACTCTGGCAGCAGACAACGTGTTTGAGATTCAAGCAATTTTTTCTTTATCACATGAGTTATACACAGTTTTGTATTATTTGTACAAAGTTAATTTGGGCTTACTGTTTGTGATTAATTAAGCTTTGTGTTATTAATGCATTAAGACAAACACGACGTCATTTTCAAATCAGCACGCGTTATTTTAAGCGGTTATAGGAAACTGAAAAGCGCGGCTGCGTCGTCTTAATGGTCCCCCCACGATACTAAACCAAGTTCTATAAACCATGTTCGATAAGACTACCGGATGGTATATATACGTATAACTAGAGGTCGCCTGCGACTTGTGCACGTAGAATAAGTTTCTGACGATGAATTTCCAAAAATCTTTTCTTAGTGCTCACTTACATCATGAAAGGAACCCCTGTACCAAATTTCAAGTTTCTAAGTACAGTAGTTTCGGCTGTGCGGTGATATATAGGTCAGTGAGTCAGGTTTGCCTTTTATATATATAGATTTGTCACGTCATTAACGGGGGAACAGGAAATGGCCATGCTGCAATTAAAAAAACCTAACAAAGCATTTTTCCCCCTTTTTACTTTTAAGTCTGATCTCTATTATCATAATAAGACTCCCAAGTTTCCTTTATTCTTCGGAACAGGGGAGGGGTAGGACTATACGTCGATGCACTGCTTGTCGCAACTCCATAAACCTATTGTATCAAACATCTCTGTTATGCAGGTGTATCCTTGTTGAAGAATAGTCATTTTATGACACAACAACTTAGGAACAATTAATTATAGAACTGGACATAGACATAACATAATATACTTGCACTTTATAATCAACACTAAATAATAAGCCATGCATTATTTAGTTAAAGGTTTTCGTCTTTCATAATATTCATAATCTAATGCTTGGTGTATCTTGCATAAAAGCTATATTTGATACATCAGATTTATGGAGTAGCGATAGTGCTGCAAGCCCCCTGATTGGCCTTATCAGTGGCAGCACCATGATAAGCGATGACTCGTAGATACTTAAGTATCTAGTATGATCGATCTCCTCAAAAACCAAAGCTCATCTGAAAGGTCAGCAATTTGTGTGTAAGACAAACCACTGCTGCATTTATACATATATCAAAAAAAAAAACTGACAGGTTTTTTGCATTGCAGCATTGCCATTTCGTGTTCTTCCATAACGCATTCACTGCCACCGACGCATATACGCGTTCACTGTCATACAAGTTTGTTCCTAGGCCACGCCCCCTGGCAGTGAATGCGTTGGCGTGACTAAATATATGTATATTATCTGGTAGCCTTATCGAAATAGGTTTAGTGTCGTGGGCTACAATATCTGCTTATTCAAGAGTGACTCTGACCAGACGCTGGTTAGATCGTACCTCTTTTGTACAATAAAATACAATTGTGCACGGGTTTTTTTTAAATATTTGATCATCACAATTTACAATACAGTATCCGCTGCAAAGCAGCCACTGTATTTGCGATTTTAGTTCCTACGATAAGAGTAGTATTATAATATTCTAGTTACATTAATTGAGTTTGATGTTTGCCGTTGTAGTTATTACCTTCATTAGATTATAATTATATCTGTGACAAGAATAACTGTGAGCTCGTTTATTAAATAGAGATTAAACTGTCTAATGTTATAGGTAAACCACGATACATTGCTTTTTTTAAGTCTAAAATGTGACTACAGGGGTGTGATTCTCTCAAAAACGGCGGTCGGTCGGACGAACGAGCGAAATCGCAGCGGCGAGTTTAAGTAGTCCCGATCGAACGAACAAAACACATTTTAGCGCGTGCATTTTCAATTTGGCAGCATGGCTTCTGTCGATAAGATCGAACGTACACCGTGTCCATTAAGTTCGCATACAGTTTAGATTCTCAATAAAATAAATGTACGAACAGATAATACAATGCAAAACTATATTTTATTAATGGCACACTTATGTACAATATTTACAACAAATGTTTCGGAATAACTCCACCTTTAATTTTTTTTACTAGCTTTAAACGTTTCTCAAATGAATCACACGCGGCACGCACCGCTTCCATTGGTATTTCATCCCAAATATGCTCGATAACCTTTTTTAAATGATCCAGGTTTGCGATTTTATAATCATGTAGTTTCGAGAGCATGTCCGACCCCACGAAATAATCTAATACATTCAAGTCCGGAGAAGTGGGTGGCCATTCATGTTTCGGCAGAAAATCGGTCAAATTAGCCTGACACCAAGCTTGAACAGCGTTTGCCGTGTGTGAAGGAGCTCCGTCTTGTTGGAAAACATAATATTCGTTCTCAAACATCCTTTTTAAATTTGGAGCAACAATTTTCTCCAAAACCTCGGATTTATAGTAATGAGCATTGATTTTAACGCCTTTATCGATAAATACTAGAGGTAGTTTACCCCGCTTACAAACTGCACCCCACACCATCACCGATGGTGAGCTCTGGAACCTCGGAACATTTTTCTGGTTGTCCGGAATGTCTTTTATCATTGGTGCCCACAATCGATCATTTTGGGTATTATGAGGCTGTTCTAACACGAACAGTTTCTCGTCAGAAAATACAAACTCATCCCCTGCGTGCCAAGAAAGTATTATATTGGATCTTTGTACTCTCTTTTTCTTGGTCGCTTCGGAAATGCCATGAACTTTTCGTTTTTTGTAGGCATAGCATCCAAGATCCACCCTCAAAATATTGTGTACCGATCCTTTTGAAACTTTCAGGTCAGCAGCCAATTTTCGGATAGAACGGTGTATTTTCCGCCGAAGTCGCTCTCTCACAATCTTTACTACTCTATCGGTTCTAGCTGAACGTGGCCGACCGGATCTTTTCCTGTCTTCTACTGAGGAGGTCTCTTTATGCCTTTTGATTGTGGTGTAAACTAGATTGCGTTTAATTCCAAGGGGTTTTAAGGCCTTGAAGATAGCACCTGGGCTGTCGCCATTGCCAAATTTTCTGATAATCGTTTCACGAAACTGTTTCATCGTGGATTAAAAGCAAACTACAAATGCTTGACGTTTGAAACGATTGTATGTTGTTAACGACAACATACTTTATAAATTAAAATAAGAATTCGATGGCCTATATGTCTTTATGGTTAGTGCAAAAATATGTGTATTCGAACTTATTGGACACGGCTGCCTGATTGTGAATGCACGCGCTCAAATGTGTTTTGTGCGCTCTGACGGGATTTCTTAAACTGGCCGCTGCGATTTTGCCCGTTCGTCCGATCGCTGTTTTTGAGAGAATAACACCCCAGGACGTACCGTTTGATTATTTAAACATGGCACCATGGAAGTAGAAGTCTTTTCATGATTTAACGCTGTGACAACAAAAAATGTATATTCCAGTGCCCCTAATTTTTAAACGAAGTGACAGTTTAATATAAGTAGGTCTATGGCATAGTTAACTTGTATAGCTGGAGAGCTGGTGACGTATTCAGAGTAGGTTGTTTAAGGCAATACAAAATTTAGTGCCTTAATTATATTTTTTGAATATATCTTTTAGAAGCGTTTTAATCGTGAACGGTAGTTCAGATTCACGACTTTTGGAATATTCTCGTTTTCGGGTCAAATAGAAGGAAAATTTGCTGACATGTATAGGGGGGGTAAAGGTACATTGCATCAATAAATATTACACCGATAAATATATAGATTATATATATATATAGATAGAGGAGGGTTCCGTACCTACCCAAAGAGTGCCAAATGGGACACTTACATTGCTCATCCTGCGCTGTCCGTCCTTCCGTCTGTCCTGCCTTTAAAAAACTGTTTGTGCATTTTTTTTAAACAGTTAAGGACTCTGTAGGCGAAACAGAAAATAACTAAGGCGAAGCGTTGAAAATCAGCATTAAAAAAACTTGTTTCATTTAACAATAATATATAGTCTGTTTTATATATAGAATACGTGTAATGCCGGGCAACGAAAAAAAAAGTTAAAACAAGGGTGGCCTCATACAAAATAGATTGTTCATAGATTTGTTTCTTCGTAAAGCGATACCTAAAACAAACAAGAGTCAAATTGATCATGTGATTATAGTGCAAACGAAAATAAAAACCTGCCAAGTGTGCGTTGGGCGGAACAGAGGCTCTAGCCAAGATGCAAACGCTACTATCGTTTTTCTTTTCTATCACTCAAAATGTATGGGATGACATTCTCGTACATTGCGATGAACCACGTTGTCAACTGTCATCCCATACATTTTGAGTTTGTAGAGTAAGTTGCATCTTGGCTAGCGCCAGAACTCTGCGCGAGTCTAACTCACAATTGACCGGATTTTACATTTGTATAGTGCCTAAAACATCCTATTCGAAATATGTCGTCAGCTCTTGGGTCGTTATGTAAATGAATACCGAATTGTAAGCTGTCATCTACCCACTGAGCTGTCATCTACCCACCGAGATGTCAGAACTGGGGTACTACCCCAATCCAATGATAGGTGACGGGTGACAATTCGATTTTCATTGCAAATTTTACAAGCTTTCACATCAGTGGGATTCATATCAGCTTCGCCATGTAAACTGAAATGTCACCTGTCACCAGTCATTGTCAGGATGGTGAAATTGGGGGCGGATGTCTTATATGTTTTTGATCGGATTACATATGTAACCGTAGACCTGCCAGATTGTATAATTGGTAGAGTTAGGATTTTCCGTGGCAAATCGTAGTTCAAGAATCCATGGAGTCGCTACTTCCTTTTTATTATAATACAGACCACTTTCAGTATTCCAGTTTCTTTGTTTTTTTTTTCAGTATTTTTAATATTACAAAATTAATTTATTAATTTAAGCTATAAATCAATTTAAATGAACTTTGGTATGGATGATATATCTGCTGTGAAAGCGTTACAAACATGCAAATATTTGTAGGTATGTAATAACCGAGCTAAGATTGTAATTAGTTAATCAAAGTGTCATGTATTATAATAATTAGGAAATAGCGACTCCATGGATTCTAGAACCACGATATGCCACCAAAATCCTAACCCCAATAATTGGATACAAAAACTGTATAATTATCTGACTGATTGTATCCTGTCGTGTCCTCGAGGCTCACGTATACGAAATGTATACGAAAGCCAGACAGAGATGCGAATTATTAGCTAACCGAATTCCGAAGCGTATAATGCGCATTCTACGGGAACAGTCTGATAGTATATCCTGACATAAAATTTCGATAATTAATTAAAAATATTAACTGTCAGCCCTAACCAGCCCCCTATTCCACCATCTTGACAATGATAGGTGACAGGTGACATTTCAGTGTACATGGCGCAGCTTATATGAAACCCAGTGATGCAACAGCATGTTGACTTTGCAATGTATACCGAATTGTCACCTGTCACTTGTAATTGTTAAGATGGTGGAATAGGGTGCAGGTTACTAACTTTGTCTTTGGCGTTGGTTCACGTCCAGAAACGGTTAGTTCGATACGGCCGAAAACGAAAACTGATCGTTTAAAAAGCATAATTTGTCTTTACTCTTAAGTTTTTATAGCTGGTCTAAGTTGAAATGACGCGTCCCTACACTAAAAACTTTTAAGTAACTTCATAGGCTTCATTTATATATAAGTAGGTACTACCTGCCGGGTAGAACTCGTTTATCGCTTTTCCCTCGGGAGCTATTTTTTTTGTTGTTGTTCAGTGGTTTTCCCTTCCCTGGGGTCGGAGATTTTGCATTTGTAATATTACTTACTTTCGCATTTCTTATACATATTATGGATAAATATGTAAATTGCGGTTATTTCAACATAGACAAACTACGTGGTGTCAGAGGAAATGATTCTCTCTGTATTTTACTTAGGGTTCGCAGTGTAACTGCAGTTTACGAAATAGTTGTGATTATACTTGCATTTATAGATTTAAAGGTGTTAATAATTGTAATATTTTAATTGTAGTAAGTATTTTGTTGCGGCCGTAGACAATAGTGCCAGTACATAATTTGACATGGAGCAAGTCAACATAATAAATCGTATTTTGCAAGTATCTCCGTTGTTTTATTTTATTCACTTTTTTTAGCCTAAAATGTATCCCAAAGGGTTAAGGCCTCCTTCCTTGATTTCCACACCTCTGTGGCAATCTTCGGCCAATTCTTCCAAGTCATCCCGCCATCTCACTTACTTTTACTCACTAGCGACCCGCCCTCGCTTCGCTTCGGTTAATGTGAGTTTTCTGTAACACCCGTACATAAAGCTGAATTTATTATACATAAAAACCTTCCTCTTGAATCACTCTATCTATTAAAAAAAACCGCATCAAAATCCGGTGCGTAGTTTTAAAGATCTAAGCATACATAGGGACAGACAGCGGGAAGCGACTTTGTTTTATAATAATAATATGTAGTGATAAGAACTGTTAAATGTGCAATCTACATTTTTCATAAACTACTAACTGCATCGGGATCTAAAGTTGTCGACAGTCAAACAAGAAGTAGCAAATTAGTAGCTTTTGACATGGTATGGTATTGTTTTTAACCCGGCCCCCGTCATTACTGTCAAGTAGGTAAATACAGTCTGTGAGCACTTAGAAGGTGCTTCGGTTTTGTACTTCTCTCTCGCTCTTAATAAGATCGTATGAGAGCGAGTGGGACACAAGTACAAACCAGCAGACTTATTGCATAATACACTCGCAATCGCTATCATTTTCATTTTGATGGTTTGAAGCCAATGACAATAACAAGTACACCTGAGGGGCTATTGCTTAACGCACTCGCAATCACAACTATTTTCATTTTGAATATCGAAGGCTTGTCTGCATACAAAATGAAAACTATTGTTCCACTTTGAAGTCGATTGCGATTGCAAGTGCGTTAGGCAATAGGCCAGCCGAAGCACCTTCTGAGAGCTATATGATTACACATACATACAGTCAAGGACTTTAAATTGTTAAGCCTCTATGGAACCCTGTCACAATGACAGCGTCAAACCAAATGAAAGAAATTACGCTAAAATTAAGGATCAAGGTTATGCGACAGGGTTCCATAGTGGCTTAACAATTAAAGTCCTTGACTGTACATACTTCCCTTAACGCCTGTCTCACAATTGCCGGTTTTACTAAAAAGGTGTACCTCAATCAGGACAAAAAATAAAGAACTTTAACTTGTCCGTTTTGTGACGAAAATTAACCATACATTGCGGCCGTATGGGGGTTGACTGTCTTATTTATTTAACTAGGTGATGATAATTATCAGCGTAGGGAGTTTTTATACAATACAACAATACAATACAAAACACTTTATTGTACACCAAACAAAAATATTGGTACAGAGAAACAGCATAATTAAAAACAACACAGGTAAACAACAGGCGGTCTTATCGCTGATTAGCGATCTCTTCCAGACAACCTTACTAGGGATAAGGTGTCAAATTAAAATATTTTACGAGGTAGGTGGTACAGACTTCACGCGAGCAATAACAAGAAACTATGTAAGTTATTAAACATGAGTAAGTATTAAAAAAAAATAGAAAAAGTGATAAATATACGCTCACTATACTAATAAATAGATAAGAAAATAAATACATAAATAAATAAATACAATATATATACAGGGTGTCCAGTAAATAATGGATAACCTTCTACCCATCTATGGGGCACCTCAGGCTGGTCCCGAAAAAGGACTTACAGGTTTAGTAAAAGTTGCATGGTTTTCGAGATAATCGAACTTTTCTATTTTCTTAATAATTAGCACCTTGCTTCACTGTAATGACCGCCAAGGCCACAAATAAAGAGATTTTGTCGTTCTGTTTGCTGTTAAATATTCTTTAAGTGATGCTAACGGATGTGTCTTAGCATTATGCGACACTAATTTCTTGTTAAACATATCTTAATTTATAACATCACATTTTGCTTTAAAGTTTGCAACAACTTTGACTGCTTGTGGTGAAAAAAAAAGACCAGAGTGGCCAATATGTTGAAAAATAGTGTATCTAATACTGATTCTAAACTGGTATAACACATGGTGTTTACGTCTTTACAGATAAAGTTATTGCTGTTAGTATTCACTAAGAGCGAATTTTACCAAAACACCAAGTTATCGATAAGTAACTCTTTACTTGATTGGGTTAGTCATATCATAAAAAACGCTTCTCTTATGAAAACCAACGTCTAATTACTGCAAAATAATGAATCACAGAATACTTGAAACCTACATCAACAATAATATTTGTAAATAAAAACCGAATCTGTTTATTAAAAACAATACTGTTTAGGTACTATAACAAGTGTTCGAACTGCCTTCCCTCAACTCTGATACAAGCTCTGCACCTTTTAATAAAATTTCTTTTTAACATTAGGGTGTACTGTCGTACGGTAATTTCTTGAACAGCCGTTTGAATATTTTGACGCAGTTCTTGCACAGAGTTAATTGGTTTGGAGTAAACTTTTTCTTTTAAGCAACCCCAAAAAAAATACCCAACGGGTTCAGGTCCGGAGAGCGTGGAGCCCATGCTATAGGACCCGCACGGCCGATCCATCTATTAGGAAAAGTTTCATTTTGGTAATTTCGAACTTGAACCGCAAAATGAGCAGGGCAACCATCATTTTGCAGCCACATCGTCGTTCTTACGTTTAAGGGCACATCTTCCAATAAAATGGGAAGTTCGTTTTCAAGGAACTCCAAATATCTGGCTCCATTCAGTCTGGGATAGCTCAAAAGGACCAATTATTTTCCCGTTTAAGATCCCCGACCACAAATTAATTTTAAATTGATATTGGGAGTGATCCTCTCGCATTAAATGTGGATTCTCTCCTTTTAATTGCCAGCTATGGTAGTTATGCATGTTGAAGAAACCATCTCTTTGGCAGGTAGATTCGTCACTCCACAGAATTTTATCGAAAAACATTGGATCTTCCTCCATTTTTCTTAACATGATACGACAAAATTCTACTCTAGGAGCATAGTCCCTAGGCTCCAGAGTTTGCACCCTTGTGATATGGAATGGGTATTGTTGGTGTCTTTTTAAAATGTTGTGAACGGTCGACTTTGTAATGCCTGAACTTCTTGATATAGCTTGTGTAGAAGTTGAGCGATCTGTTTCCAGTTCAGCGAGCACAAGTTCCTCAATGCTCGTATCTCGAGGTCTGCCTTCGCCATTACCACCCACACTTTGACCAGGCATTCTCCCTTCACAAAAAGCATTGTGGACTCTTACAAAAACTCGGTAATTGGGATGACGAGTATTCGGATATCTGCTTGCGTACAATGCAGCAGCTGCATTGGCATTGCCTTTGCATTCTCCTTAAATATAATGCATATTAGCATACTCACGGGGTTCGTATTGATGCCTAGGCATGTCGTTATATCCTTTTCGAAGTCCAGGGCAAAGCTAACTAGGTCGTCGCAAACAAAATCCAAGTAGTTACCCAAAATATGGTTTTTCGTGGAATCAAAACTGTACAAGTACAAGTACAATTCTTTGTTGAATGGCTACTGTCCAGTGGGACAATTCTGCCAGTGTCAAGGTTGGAAGTTACACGTGATCGGTAAAAATAGTTTTCCAGAAACAGATGCTGATTCATCAGTTGGGGAATCTAAAAACAAAATAAATTAAGTATATTATACACTAACTACAACTACAAAATCAAAACTGTACCTGATAAATGTCAAAAGAAAACATCAAAACGGATAAAAAATTCATAGCCAAAAATACACATTAGGTACTTAATAAAATTGTAAAAAAGTATGTATTACTCAGCAGAGAAAGGAGAGATTGTAAGCAAAGTATGTACTTAGTTAACATCCTAAATATTATTTAAAACTAATAAAAGAATTGCATTAAAAGTTGAATAAATGTAAGTACCAAATAAGTAGTCGCATTTCACATTCGTTATATCTGGTTTTCACTTGCTGTCACTAAACAAACATGTCGTAGACACGTTTTATTTACCAAAACACCAAGTTTCTCAACTCTTTCTTGATTGGACACTTGTTATAGTAACTAAACAGTAGGTATTGTTTTTAATAAACAGATTCTGGTTTTTATTTAAAAATATTATTGTTGATGTAGGTTTAAAGTATTCTGTGATTCATTATTTTGCAGTAATTAGACGTTGGTTTTCATAAGAGAAGCGTTTTTTATGATATGATATGACTAACCCAATCAAGTAAAGAGTTACTTATCGATAACTTGGTGTTTTGGTAAAATTCGCTCTTAGTGAATACTAACAGCAATAACTTTATCTGTAAAGACGTAAACACCATGTGTTATACCAGTTTAGAATCAGTATTAGATACACAATTTTTCAATATATTGGCCACTCTGGTCTTCATACAATTTTTTTTCACCACAAGCAGTCAAAGTTGTTGCAAACTTTAAAGCAAAATGTGATGTTATAAATTAAGATATGTTTAACAAGAAATTAGTGTCGCTACCATAATGCTCTAAGGTGCCCCATAGATGGGTAGAAGGTTATCCATTATTTACTGGACAGTGGACACTGTAAGTATATGACTTACATAAATAAACATACTACTTGGAGGAAAACGCGTACCATAGAGGGCGTTTTAACAGATCGTATTCGAGTCGTTGACCATTTTGAAATTTAGTGCAATTTAGTGTCAATCCAATCCACATACCCTATAATCTGTGATCCAATCCAGACCAACGCGGAGCGTGAGGTAAGTGTTCAAAATCCATTTACATCCTGTTTTTTCTTTAGGTTTCGGTATTATTTTTTATTAAAACATGACCAGTTTTAGTTAACTCACACGTACGAACTCCAATTTGTATTTAAAATGCTTAATGTTTAAAGTTAATTCCATATAAAGTGTTTGGAGGTTATTTTTCAAATTTGGCTAAATGCGTCAGTACCTTTGGGGTAATTGCGCGTCAGTGTAACGCTTTTGCCCCAATGTCAGTGGTGAACAACCTTTTCCTTGATACGTAATTTTAATTTTAACTTTATTGAATTATTGTTTAAAAATTATGATGAATAAATAGTAACAAATGATTTTGGTGTTTTGTTTGTACCTATAATCAAATTCTGAGTCGTGTCCGCTCTCTTTTAATATCAGAATAAGTACTTGCATACATAAAATCGAAAAACTCTATTTGATTTTACCCGCAACCGGTCACAAGGTGAAAATAACATCTCTTTCATAAATTTTCTATCTCACTCTTTTCAATCGAAGAAAAATGTTTACGACATCTGGTATTTAGGTTTGGATAAATGCGTCTACAAATTGAAGACGCATTTTCCCCAATTATATTATTTTCTCTCTCAGCTTGTTAATAGCTGTTTTTGGGCCCTTCTAATTATAAAACCTTCTAGAAAACTGTATTGCAGAAACGTGTCATGAAGTTTTGAAGGCCTAATTGCAATCTTTTAACAACAATTTTAAAAAGATGCATTTTCCCAACCTGGGGCAAAAGCGTCTAAAATCTCTTTTTTTTTTAAAAATGCCTATATATCTTTTAGTTATAGTGCAGCGAAAAATTTAACACACGAATTAAATTCCCAAAGAGTTGTAAAAATAACAGAACGAATGAGTATTTCAATATAGTAAATACATATATCGTAATTTAGGTCTTAAAAAAATGTAAAAAAACAGTGACGCCTTTACCCCGGTTGACCTTAAATGAATATCAATACATCCACAACAGGGAAAACAATAAGAAAGACAGCTACACGACAGATAAATTAACTGAGACAGTAGGTATACAATTATGAGTGCGACAAAAAATACTATACTGCCCTGTCTGAACCTGCTATGTCAACAATGTCTTATAAATGTAAGGCTTATTTTCGTCACAAAACGGACAAAGCTTAAGTTCTTTAATTGGGTACACCTTTTAGTGTAAACGCCCCAATGGGGTAGGCAGAGACTATGGAACGCCATGTGCACACCGCCGCAGATATCCTATAATCTGTGACCGCATCCGCCGGTCTAAACACTCTAAACATACAACGCTCGCTTCCTCTACATTAATTAATCAATCTCTTCATACACGTACGTCGGTTTCGAGTGCTTTTGATTTGGCCCTTATTCAGCACAATCAAAAGCAATATTGTTTTTCCGTGTAAGAGGCCCAGGCGATTTGCCTATCTAAAATTTGCTTGTTGACAAAGTGCGCGCGTAAATATTGATTTCATTCATTATTCATCATTGAAACTGTGCTCAGCTTGCAACCATCTAGTCTTTGATTGTAGGTAATCAAAGAGTTTATTATTAAATTTAACATTTAGAACATTCTCGAAATAATGATATTAAATAAAAAGAGGCACGTTAGAACTTAACGCTTGTATAAATTAAAATAATTTACAATAACCGTCCTTTTCTTTATTTATTCGTAACCATGGATCTAATTCATCTTTGTTTTCTTAGCCTATATTATTTCAGTAGTATACTAACAGGTTATTAATCTGTGATTTGGATTGATTAAACGTAAGGGAACATTGGCAAATGAAAGTTTGACAAGGGCGCGTACATTGTTTGATGATGGTTTAATGATATAAAATAATACATGAAGTATAAAAACAATAACTGAAAATGAAAACTAAAATTAAATAAGACTAAAGATATAAAAATAAACGAGTTTGATTTGGACTTAGAAAAAAGTTTAAGCTATCTGTCAGTACAGTAGTGTCAGTTGGTTGACTTGTCATTTGTAATTTGTAAGGCTGTCACGTCATGCGCGTTTTTTATACTATGCCAAGTCAAACCGTTTTTTCCTTGTAGCGTCCTTTTATTTTACTTGAAAGAAAACTTAGGCTTATTTTTCTCAAGCATCAGGTACTACATTACTAACAATGTAATGCATTTAAACTATTTTTTGTTTTAGCATGTTCAGTCATTTTTGTAAAGATCTTGCTGTTCGTTATTTAAAAACAATTGTTGACTGCAACCGCTGCGGTCTTTGGTAACATAATTAAGCTAACAAATTAGTTTAGATTTAATTAAAATACGTACTAATAAATCCACGATTTGTCAGTGATAAACTAGGTGGAACTCGTTTAAGATTCGCCTGCGGGCACTCGACCTGTTCTGATTGCGTGGCGACGGATTGCCCTAGTTGTTCGCCATTGATGGATCCGAGCGTGAGTCAGCCACGTCCTGACGAGCCTCAAACACAACAAGTCAGACGCGCTTCAGAACTTCGCACTTCATTTCAAGATACATTTGAATTAAATGGTATGTTGTGTTTATACTATTTGTCAATTGATTGTACCAACCTTACCATAGTTTCTGTAACTTTAATCTAACAAATAATGTCATTTTTATTTCTAGTGTACCAGCGAAAAAGGCTTTCCGAGCGCTTAAAAGTTGAAAAGGAATTGTTTCCAGAATGTATTCAAGCTCCCTCTAAGTATTTCAATAAAAGGAAGAGTTTGCATGTATCTAAAAATAACAAGGAAAACCAATCCTCAAGTTTGTTACCGGGTGAAGAGATATCATCTTCAAGAAAGTTTGCAATGAATAAATCTAGAAGTTATGTACAGGACTGGCTCAAAAGGTCACCTTTCTCTGATTTGAAAGTAAATACACGTGACACACAAGCAACAGCACAATCTGATACAGTTAAAGCTAAACAAAAAGAGAATGCCGGAAAACTGCCAGTAAAAACTAATAGAAAAAGACCCTGGTTAAAACAGACTTCATCAGACACTCAGTCTAACCTTGAAAACTACTTACAACCAGTTGAAAAAGGTAAACGTAAAACTGCTTGGGTCAATGCCAAAAGACTTAAGAAGGAGCCTGATGTTAGCACTAGGCAGCCAGTAGCTACTAAACAATATAAAAAATATTGTGATGAAAGCGGAATTGTTATTGATGATGATTGCTTCATGATAGAGGACACACAGGACCAGGTGATTGATAAAGACAGACTCGCATTGTTAGCTGTTGCTCATGCTGACAATACAGTCTCTGATTCTGATATTGTTATTGAAGATGCTCAAATATCAGATTTTAAGGAACCATGTGATACTCAAAAGGATACTCTGTATAATAAAGTACCTTTTTATAGAAAAAGCCATCTATTTAGAGACTGCACTCTAAGTACTAAAAATGATGAAGCGAATTTAATTAAACCTAAAATGTGTGATCATGTTGATAGTGATTCAAGCAAATTTGATAATATTTCAATTACTGTAGAAAATAAGAGTTTTATTACTACTATTAATGTAGTTGATAGTAAGTCTGACAGAAAACAGTCGACTGCTGTTCAGACTGACGTTGAAGAGCCTTTCAAGGGGTTTGAGGGGCACGCACAACAAGGCGAGGCAGCCAAATTAATAACCAAGATACAGGATTATATTCAAAGTGAAGCAATGTTCTCAGAGGATTCAGAAAACAATTCTCAAAAAACAAGCTGTGCCTCTGCAGTATTTGGCAATAAAGACGCAAGTGGTTCAAGTATGAAAGACAATGCTGAACTTTCAAACCATCACGTTGAACAGTTGAGGTAATTGATTCTTATTTTAATACAAAGTTTGGAAACAGTGAGGGACTCGATAGCTGTGTATGTACGTTTAAACAAATAATTTTAAACTTTGTTTCACCCACAAACTTAAAACCTATTGGTCAACAAACCTGCAATTGTACATGGCTGTCGAGGCTCCCAATTATCTTAAACCCCGAAGATCATAAATGAAGATCTCATAGTCCTCAAAATGATTCACTGACTCATTAAAAACATTGACCACATCAACAACACTGGCCATCTAAAAACCACCTACTGATAACTTAAAAACCATCATTATTACTTATGTAAAGGTTATGTAAAGGTTAGCTGGATGACATCCTTTAATGGGATATTTTGTAAATCGTCGCTTTACTTTCTCAACCTTGTATCTGATAGAATCGTTAGACAGGAAAGTAGTGTTTATTTTTTAGGGAACCGATATGAAAGCTTTTCCTATCTAACTAATTGATCAGATACGAGGTTGAGAAAGTAAAGCGACAAAATGTTGTATTTTTAGTTTCCATTATCTACAATTAAGTTATTATTATTATATAATATCAGGGCAGGATCTACCATATGGCTTTTTGGGCTTCAGCCCAGGGCCCTGTGGATTCAAGGGGCCCCCAGCTAAGTCAAGTCAAAGTCGAAAATAAACGATAGAAAAAACCCTGTAATTAGTATATGCCCCTAAGTAGTATTAGCCCAGGGCCCCCTAAACTCATGGCCTGGCCCTGAATAATATGGATGTACAAATATTACTTGCCAGCTATTCAGCTCTCGATTCTTTTACCGGCTAAGCTGTCAATGCTGTGCTTCACTTGTACCAAACGTAGATATTTACTTACATTTAAGATACAAAACTCATTCTCTTGTTAATTGCAAGTTCTCTAAATTCATAGCTCTTTTCTATATGGATTCATCTCAGCTGTTTTACTTCATGGGTATAAATATAAAATCTAAACGATTTCATGAAGCTTACTAGACTACTAATATTGGTCCATGTGGTACATTTCACTAGTACTCATAGAAAATTGTATTGAGTAACTAATATTATTTAGTCCAGTGAGTTTGAGAAACAGGCACCAGTGGCGCCCTCATTACTATTTTGTGTTTTCTAATAAACTGAAGTATTGTTTTGAAATCGAAGGATGTTTTTTTTTGTTGTACAAACGAATATACAACTTGTACGGTATATGAATATTACATAACTAAATAGCAATTGAACTACGAGTGAGTAACATAACGGAAAAACGAGCCCACCTATATACTACATTATGCATCCTTCAATTTCTAACAATACTTTAGTTTATTAGAAAAGAACAATAAAAGTAATCTGGGCAGTCTTAAGTATTGTCGTTGCTTATATACTAAAGAGTCACAAATCAAAATGTGTTTGTGTTGCATTTAAATTTAGAATGCTTTATACTTTAAGTTTTAAATCAAACTCTACCTGTTTTTGTTTTGTGTTGTGGCGCTTTTGTATTTAAGCAGCAATGTATTATCTATTTCCGTCGAATCCAATCCTACCTTAGCGATCATTCAGGTAGAGTAATTTGCTTTACTGCATTACTTACCTCTATATTATTTCAGTGCTCGCGGAATTTTGTCTAATATTGGAGCTGGTCTCCAGAACACAAGAAGCAAGGCAGCTCGTGCCATCAGTCCCGACAGCAACAACTCTTCAGACAAGGAAAACTGTGACCCCAACCGGCAGAAGAAATGTAATGGAAAGAAGAAAAAGAAGGGCAAATAAAGAATCACAAGATGAGCATTTGTAATGTTTGCCATGCTATGTTTAATTATTATTAAGGACATAAATATTATTTTTTTATCCACATACAATTTTGACAGTTATTTTCACCTAAAGTTTATTTTTTTATACACTCATTTTGCGTAGGTTTCGTTACAAATACGTTTTAATCTCCAAACCGCTGTCAAAAAAAAAAACGCATACTTCCTCGTGGTCCTACTAATTTGTCCTACTAGTCAAAAAGTGAACCTAGATTTGATCACTAAATACTAATTATGGTTGTAAAAGTAGGTAGGTTAGGTTCGTTAGGTAGCTTCAGATGCCCGAAGGGCAAAACCACTTAGAAGCAGGAGCTCCGCCCTTGGGCCGTCGAAAGTCAGTAGGACAAAAATAGTAGGACCACGAGGAAACGGCCAAAAAAAACCTGTTTTTTTTTTTTCAAAATACCAGACCCCTGATGTCTAAAATTCGTAAGCCTTTATCCCAAACTGTCTTGGATGCTTGCCATTATTTTAAATTTCAAGATTGACTCAAAAGGACTAATTGTAAGTCGCAAAATTACCGACTCCGCACATCAACATCGATTTTAGTCTACAATAAGTATATTATAAAATGTCCGTGTCAGTAAATTACCACTTTGATTGTTACGTCCATTCCGATAGACTTGTCTTTTTTAGTAAGCACTTGTATAACCTCAAAATGCTCCCATAATGCCTAAAATAACGATTTTGTTACAAAAAAACCATCCATGATGTAAAATCAGGAACATGGTATGCAAAATGCAGTCTTTAGTTGCTTTATTCAGCAGAAAACAGCCGTTTTAGCCAAAAAGTAAGACAGTATATTTGTCACTAACTTAGTGTATCATAGAAAAACGAAGATAGTTGAGAAACTAGTAGTACTATAGGTATAGAACAAAGAAGGCGCCACAGTGACAGTACTCATTTTTAATATGGTATGAGAATTGGGAAATAGTTCTATACCGCAGCATGGGTTCTTGTGGCAAACCCTATAGGTATAGTCTTTATTATTTCTAGCGAGCCGATGTTCTACACAAAGGCCATTGTTTGTGTACAAATTGTACAATACTATTATCTTTCTTTGTGTCCCTAACCGCAAGCCGATTACATACAAAAAAGTTAGAACTACATTGAATGTCCATAGAATTATCAACCCTATCCTCTTAGTCAGTAGGTTTAAAATGTAAAGTGTCAGGATACAGATATGTCTTCATTATTTGAACCGGTCTTATTCCATACACAATATTACCATCGTCTGTCGCCAGATAATAAAGACATTTCTGTATCCTGACACTTTACATTTTAAACCTACTGACTAAGAGGATAGAGTTGATAATTCTATGGACATTCAATGTAGTTCTAACTTTTTTGTATGTAATCGGCTTGCGGTTACGGACACAAAGAAAGATAATAGTATTGTACACAAACAATGGCCTTTGTGTAGAAGATCGGCTCGCTAGAAATAATAAAGACTTTACTAAGGGTTACGCCCGTATTCAGTGACGTCAATTAAATTGAATGCTTTTTCTGCCGCACTCAGAGACGTCAATTAAGTTTAATACTTGATTAAAGTTGCTGCTGTCAACTTCTTTCATAGGCTATAGAGGAATAGAATAACTCAACAAGCCATAGAATAAGACTAACTGCCGCACTCAGATACTCTCAATTAAATTTAATGCTTGTTTAGTGGCTTGTTGTCTTATTCTATTGCTTGATTATTTATTTATTTAATGGCGTCTACATAATAACGTAATTTTGCCAATGTCAAGTATATATAAGCAACGTTGTACGGTGAATCCAGTCCTGTCGTCGAAGTCTTCCAGTCATAGTCGTGCCCCTTGAAGATGGCGGGCATCCACTTCAATGGCTTGGTGTGATCTTGACCGCTAACTCATTTGGAACCATCTTTTCACTGTTATTTTATTCAATGCAAATTCTTCATCAATGTTACAAGTTGTCCCACAAAACTGCCCTGGATTTGCGAACCAAAATCAACGATATAATAATTTACAAAAAATAAATAATTGGACAGATGTTTTCAGAATGACAGCCAGCCATAGACCGCTATAGCAAAGAATGTCATTTAATTGACGTCTCTGAGTGCGGTAGTTAGAACATAACAAATAGTCCATAGACTTTTTCGTGACGAGGACTCAGTCAGGCGGTGGAGGTTGTATGCCCGTCTGACCTGCCCTCCACGGCGCACTCTGACGACAAGGGCAACATCATCAAATCGCAACATACATATTAATTATAGGAACCTGGCTGTTTGTAGCTTTCCAAGGCTTTTATTTAAGGAAGTTAAAAATAAAAAGTACTTTTGTCCCTAGGGAGTAAAGTGTCACTTTAGTCACTAGGGATTAAATGCATCACTTTAATCCGCCTATTCAAAGCTATAAGTCATTTTAGAGTGTGAGCGTGAGAAGTGAAGAAGAGTTTGAACACTTTAGAAGCTGGAACATCATACCAGGTATCTTAATTTCTTATCTCCATGATGTGTCCAGCAATCGTTGTGTACCTACCTACTGTCACTCTCTGTGTTCGACCTAAGGGAATGAACCATAATAGGTAGGCAGTTGTTTTTTCTACTGAGTTAGTATTTGCTGTTAGAAAAAATCTTTTTCAAATTAAATGGTGGTCCCATACAAGAATTGTACGGAACCCTTTGTGTGCGAGACCGACACGCACTTGGCCGGTTTTGTTTTTACTAAACAGTTGTATTATACCTACAGCAGCTCTTCGAAAATAACTTCACATGGGTAAGGTTTCGTAAAAAAGTATTGGATAAGTATAGTATTGGTATTGTATAGTATTGGTTAAGTTAGTTCGGTTTGGGGATAAGACAGCCGGTGAAATGACTAGCATAGAGGCATTCCATCTTAGTCCTCAGGGTTGGCAACGCATTTGCAGTCTTAGGATTGCATTGCAGTCTTGTGAATGTGAATGTCTATGGGTCACAGTTTCCACTTACCATCAGGCGGCCTGTGTGCTCGTTTGTCTTCTCTATGCCATAAAAAAAAAAAAAAAAAAAAATTAAACAACTGAGTACAGAGGTATCGGTTTATTGTTTAAAATTGTGCTACGCTTGGTGTTCACCACCACCCCGAGGACCCGCCGCCGGATTTCCAGCCACCGCCGCCGCCGCCGCTGGACCAACCGCCGCCGCCGCCGCCGGACTTCCAGCCGCTGCCGCCGCCGCCTCCGCTAGACCAGCCGCCGCCGCTGCCGCCTCCAGATTTCCAGCCGCTGCCGCCGCCTCCGCTCGACCAACCACCGCCTGTTGAATCAAATTGATATTTTTCATCACACTTGCTCGTAAATAGTGTCCTAACATGCTAGAAAAATCGGCCGTAAATCCAAAATAAAATCCGCGGGCCTTTTTTTACCATTACGCCCTATCGTGCGTAATAGCTTTTTTTTTTTAAATAATATACGTGGACTCAAACTATCACAATACATCAGAACCCCAATTCTTGTGACATTCGATATGAAGTTTCATTCGAGATGAAATGTCAGTTGCATATAATTTCCTAAAAATCTCACATATAAACTATTGATCTCGACTGTCACTAGAATCGGACTCCGAACACAATTGATCTGTGGTAAGTCACAGACAATGATGTAGTCTGCCGCTAATAAGTCAAAAATATGATCTTTTGTCTGATTTTATTTCATTTCTTCGCAATTGTGTAATACGCGTTCGAGACGGTAGCCGCGTGAACACTGCGGGCGTGTGCAAATACACTATCTATTCAAGTATTTATTTGTCTATTTAAGTATTTGTATCTTGGTCTAGGACCCGTAGTACAAGCGTAGAGCTTGGTTTGGGACTAAGTCAATCTGTGTGAGATGGTCCCCAGATATTATGTATTTATTTATTTAATCAACTGTCTTAGATCAAATATAATAAAACATCTAGTTTTAAAACAAAATGTAAAATATGACAATGAAGTTGTATATATTTTTCCCTCGCAAGTGTGTTAACACTTTGCTAGAAATAAAACTATGGCGATTACCTAATTATTAACGTTGACAAAACCGGCATGTTATTCATGTTAACGTAATTAGTAGGTATTTCGTAATTTTGATTGTAGTACGTAGTTCCGTACGTAAATCCCTACATTCAAATTAAACTAAAGTAGCAGCGGTGTGAGGTCTGTATATTTTTTAAGATATAGTTTAACTTGAAGTGTTTAATTTTGTTTTCGCATTTAATCGCCGCGGGCCGTTGCGAAACCGCGCGGTCGCGCGCGAGCGACGGGCGGGACCGGCCGAGGACGGGCGGACGCTCTCTCATCTCCGACCACCTAATGCTTGTTATTTTTAAGTTAATGGTGTGGATAAGTACTTCACACGTCCATTATAATATTATTTGGATTTACAGAATTTACATTTCTTGACGAAGTTGTTTTTAATGTTAAAAGAGAAGGCATAAATGGTTTAGCAATCCATTTTGTCAAATTTCAATAGGCATTTTAGATTTTAATGTCTTAGGGTTAGGCATTCCATTTAGTATGGAAATATTTTGTATGTTATGTGTGCGTGCGCATCTGCCCCTACGCATGAATTACTACTTTTAGTGTTCTCCATAGTGTCTTTCTTTCTGTCGTATACCTACATAAAATAAAATAGAATTCGGCATACAGTATAGCATTAAAATGTCGTTGAATGGTTTTATAGCAAGCTTACCATAACCGCCGCCGCCGCCGCCGCCGCTTGTGATGATTTTAATGATCTTCACCTCTGAAAAAAAAAGTCAATCAAATATAAAAAAACCTTTTAAGTTACCAGGAATTACGAATTTAGTTCTCGTGTTACTTAGAAAATACTAACAAAATATTTACAACATTAGCTCTAGGAAAACATTCAGTAACATACGACCACCGCCGCCGCTGCCGCCGCCGGACCATCCGCCGCCGCCTCCGCTTGACCAGCCCTTGCCGCCACCACCGCTGGACCATCCACTGCTGCCACCGCTGGGCCAGCCGCCGCCGCCGCCGCCACTCGACCAACCGCTGCTGGGCCAGCCGCCGCCGCCACCGCTCGACCAACCCTTGCTGCCGCCGCCACTAGACCAGCCGCTGCTGCCGCCGCTGGGCCAGCCGCCGCCGCCGCCTCCACTCGACCAACCGCCGCCGCCGCCGCCGATGTATCCGGCGCGGACGGCCACCGCGAGCGCTAACAGGCACACGAATACCTGCAAGAAATGGAGGGTAGAGTTAGCCTTAGCCTCATATAGCTCATATACCTTTAAATAGCGGCCATCTGCAACGCGCGTCTCTGAAGCAGGGTAAACTATGTTGTTCTAGAAATTAAAGACGTTCACTTGTAATTTTCTGTTGATACAGCACATGTTCTACGCGGAGTAAAATCATGTTTTTCATGTAAGTATCTAAACTAACCGGGAACCTATACTGTAATTTGTACATACATGCATTTTACCACGTTTTATATAGTCGTACAAAGCCAAACCCACCAAAAAGTAAAAACAGAATCATCAAGCCACATCTGGATAATTAAGGTCATGTGAAGTGATATTTCACATAAAAACGATGCGGCTGGATCAATTATTATCAATGAGATTACGAGGCAAGGTAATTAAGATATTCTATAGGTATCTTTCACACAATGGAAGCGTAAAAAAATGGTTTCACAGAAGCACTGTTTCCGAGTCTCAGATTATTAGATAATTTATCAAAAAATCAGTGATTGTCTGAGCGTGATATATCTCAGAAAATCAAAAGTGAACTGAAGTTACAAGATAAAGCAGATGACCTAATGCGAAGGTGATTTGCGGTCTTAATGGATTGTACCCAATTTATAATAAGTATGTGAATGTAGGTAGATGTTACCTTCATGATGAAGCAGTGCGTTGTGCTGGCCAGGAGTCGGCGTAGTGGTTATATACGGGGCTCTCCCACCCGCTGGGGTTCGCGCGACCAGCGGAAGCGGATCCGCGCCCGCTGACGCAAGCCATTGTCCTTAAGCTGAATGATAGAGCGGGCGGGGTTGGTCGAAGTTCGGCGCTGCATTTATGAAAGGGTCATCTGACTATCTGATTGAACAGATGTGGATTTTAACTGTGTTTACCGGTATAACTATTACCTACAGTGTGCGCAGTGATTTGGAGGTTTTTTTGGTGTCAGGTGAAGGTAAACGAGGACTCGGGCCACCTGATGGTAAACGGGATCTGTGACCATAGATGTTTCCATTCTCAAGTGGTGGTGGAGACATTTAAATAAATTAAAAAGATATATATTATCAGGGACGATCTCACACATTGAACTAGTCCCAATCTAAGCTCTAGCCTTGTTGTTACTTTAATATAAACGAAGACTGGAAGACTTCAGGATTGCTCATCACACAAACATTTGCCATTACCGGTATTCGAACCCGGAAACGCCAGCTTTGTAGGTATGGCGTCGTCATTTGTTGACAAAAAGTAGGTTTGTTTTTTTGTCGGTCTTTGTATTCAGGCAGCGTTGCCAGACGTCCCAAATTTGGCGGGAAGACTTCCTGATTTATAAACCAAAATTAAATGTCCCGCGCGGGACAGGCTCAGTCCCGTTTTTTCGGGGATAACTCGGCCGTGCACGCACGTGCAGCGTGAAGGAAGCGCGGACTGGCCGCTCTTTTCTTTAACTTTATTGACTTTGATTTTTGGTGTTTTTATTTGTTTTATTCAGAAGACGAAGAGGACTCAACTACCTAACGATAGACAAATAGGTACCTACCAACTAAAAAATGGTCAAAGTGAGTTGGGCTCGCGCTGGTTCGAATTGAATTTAGACCTGATAATCTGGCAAAAGAGTCTTGAAATTAAAAAGTGGCAACACTGTACTGTCGTCCCTTTTTCCTTAGATTGATTTGAAAGGGATGACACTACAGTGTTGCCACTTTTTAATTTCAAGACTTTATTGCCAGTTCGAATGCTTATTACAAAAGTGATTTACATTACAAGCAACATGAATCATAAGTTTTGTTAGCAACTTAAAGCATGCAGCATGCAGCATGTAAGTTTAACTCAGTAATAGCCTGTATAATACTCCCATTGTGAACGACTACGTAACGATTCGACATACTAGGAAGACGTAAATCTCGTAATGATATGAGGACGCAGTACGCACATTAGTTACACACGGTAGGACTTGTTTTGAAATTAGTACTTAATGGTACAAGAGTAAAGTAAAAAATCTCTGTTCCGTGAAAGGAGCAGTTGCCAAACTGGCGGTCCGATGCAGCGTCGTGTCGCCGCACACTACACGCGATGCTATCGTACCAGTGGCGTAGCTACCGAAGGGCTAGGCGGGGCAGCGCCCCCAGCCCGGGGGCCCCCAAGCTCGGGGAGCTTATTAGGAAACCTCTTATTGCACTAGTTGGCTACCTAGCTGATGATACCTAATTATGATTATTTTTATGATAAAGTAGTTTTGCATTTTTAAAATATTAAAAAAACCTAAGCAGTTCCGGGATCTCATTTTTTTGCCCCTTGGTCACCTAGTTACGCCACTGTATCCAACTAATCCTAGTAAAATTATTATTATAAGTGCAAAAGTTTGTGTGTTTCCTTCATATTGCTACGGCTGGACGGATTTGGACCCTGCGTCGCTATTGCTTAACGCACTCGCAATCTCAATTGGCTTCAAAGCGGAACAATTGTTTTCATTTTGTATGCAGACAAGCCTTCGATTTTCAAAATGAAAACAATTGCGATTGCGAGTGCATTAAGCAAGGAATCAATTTCATTTACTTTACGAATCTAGTATTCTACCAATGTTATAAATGCGAAACTTTTTGTCTTAGTTTGTTACTCTATGACGCTGCAACGACTTGGAACAAATTTGGAATGGAGGGAGATAGCTGTGTACCTTGGATTAACATATAGGCTACTTTTCATCTCGGAAAATTTAAAAGTTCCCGGGGGAGTAACTAATAATCGAAATCTACGCGGAAAAGCTAGTAAATAAGTTCGAGTCAAAAATATTTTTGCGGCAATCTTTGTATCTTCTTTTGGACAGTTTACATACATACATACATACATACATAAACTCACGCCTTTATTCCCAGAGTAGGGTAGGCAGAGCTACAGAATTTCCAACAACTCCAACAAAAACAACCATTTAAAAACTTTTTGATAATTCTGTAACCACATTTTGCACATTTAAGCGAAGATGTTTACCAGTGTATTAGTGACAGGTTGCAAGTCCATCGCCTAACAGTACTACACGCCTTTATTACTTTAGTCGGCTTTTACGACATCCACGGAAAGATACGGAGTGGCACTATTCTAATCCGGCTACCACACGTTGGACAGTTTTCATCTGCTTATTAAGGTTTGATATGTTAAGTATAAGCTGCGAAGGTGTGCGAAGCATTAATCGCGTTGTGGATTCGTAGCGAATTCGCGTGGCTTGTAGTGTGCGCGGGCCTTATTGTAGAGACGCGTTATCCTAAACACCAGTCAAGTGATACTTGCGACACTTGGTACGGTGGGTTACTCTGACGCACGAAACACCACAAAACTTCGGAATATATCCCTTTCACTCTTCAGTGATTAGGTAATTGAGAGAAAGAGATGGGATCATGTAACTTAAAACTGTTTTGGATGTTGAGCCCGACCTAGCGAATCTTTACAAAAACAAGGTATTTAGTCGACTTCTTTATTTTTCTGATTTGCAAATATAAATATGTTAAACCAACTTGTTGAAAGAGCAAGCGTTGAAAGGCATTCAGCACCATTTCTTAATTGAAATTAAATTAAAGTAAGGCCCCGTTCCCACTATGCCGGACCGGCGAATTTGAATTTGAAATAATGGTATCGAACCCTGCGTGCGCGAGTTCCACTCACACTTGGCCGGTTTTTTTTAGGAAAGCTAGTTTAGTCAAAATGGTTCTTACTTAGGTTTTATGGAAATTTGGTTGACCCGTTTTAGAGATATCAGCCCTGAAAATAGGGGTGGCTGTTCATCAGTGATCCTGCAATACCGCGTAACTGGGCGTTCTCACTAAAAAGTGTAAGTACCCAATTAAGGACTGAAATTAAGGAACTTTAACTTTGTCAGTTTTGTGACGAAAATTAGCCATACAATGCGGCCGTCAATATATAGCTAATTTTCGTCACAAAACTGACAAAGTTAAAGTTCCTTAATTTCAGTCCTTAATTGGGTACACTTTTTAGTGAAAACGCCCAACTAACAAATTAAATAAGTTGCAAAGCTCACCTTAGCACGTACCTATGTCAGTAAGGTACATTTTGCAACTTATTGTTCTTTTACTTTCGCGGTATTACAAGATCATCGACGTATTGTAGGTGTACTAAAAGTATTTTCTCTTTTTTTTTGTGTACATATTCATTTAGTTAGGACAGATGAGGGTATAGGTAAATAACTTAAGTAAAGCTCCTGTTGCATGTAGTTGTATACAAAACTAGTATCATTCTGGTCACGTGCGTTATGTCAACAACTCGACATTGGCATAATACACCTTGCCCAAATAGCAAGGAGCAAAAGCCATAAAAAAAAAGAACTTGTATGGGATTTACGTCAAATTTCAAATATAGAATGTCGAACGGTCTATACAGATGTGTTACAACTACATGCAATACGAGCTTTACTTTAACTTTTTTACCTAAGTATACAACGGCACCTATGAAAATTCATCAGGGACACCTTTCTCTTCAGTTTGTTGTCATGTGTTGCCGGAAATCAAACCCAAAACCTTCTTGGTTTCGATAATTACGTCAATAACCGAATCACCCAGCGCGTCTTGCGCCGTGACCGCCTCTCGTGAGGTCAGAGGTAATGCGTTTTCATTTCGACCTTGCATGTACTTACTGGCTTTTAGTATAACATCAAAACAAAATTTAACCTAGGTGGTATTATTTAATTAGTTAATATTCGAAATTGGCATAGGTAGTCGATGTGGCTGAAGTTTCTTGCGGCGTTTCTTCTCCGCAATGATGATCATTAGATCATTACCAACGTGTAAAAGAGCTCGTATGTGGACAATTTATTGAATAAATATTTTGTTTTTGTTAATTCTAAAGTCTATTTACACTCTCTAAAAGTACTTAAATTATCAAATTTTATCATACTATTTTCATATTTAATTGCGTTTATATTATATACTGGCAACAAAATATCCTTAAACAGAAAAGTACCACTTTGATCCCTCCTAGCAGGGAAGAAAAGTCCCCTTTCCGAATAGGTGACGTGGAAATATTATTCCATAAAAAGTATACCCCATGCAGGCACGACTATGGCGTGCGGACGAGGGCTAAATTTGTTGCGAGTTTGTCAAAATAATTATATATGCATTAGCTTAGCTTAATGCAGTTCCGGAGAGTGAGCAGGTGCTATTCTCTAACGAAATACTTACCTACTTATAATGTAAGTCGTACGCGAGACAAAACACAATACCGGAAAACGGGGTGAGTAGGGATTAAGGGGTGAGTAAGGGACACAACGTAAATTAAGTCATAATGTTTTACAAATAAGAACCACTATTAAACGAACAATCACGGTACGTCTATTGAAAATAATTTCAGTCTTATAATTAGTAACATATGCTTCAATTTAGGTTGTGTCCCTACTCACCCCTTAATCCCTACTCACCCCGTTTTACGTTAGCCACATTATTTGGATCCTTCTCGAAGATCTGAATGAGGTCACAGATATTCCATTAAGTAAGTTGTTTTTAAATTATTTCTTTGGCTTTGATTACATGCATATAAGGTCATCGTCATCGTTACTACATAAAAGTGAATGTAGCCTTTTACCATGATGACTGTACTAAAATTCTTAATGATGAATTAGCGATAAACATTAGGTACCGTAAAACGGGGTGAGTAGGGATGAAGATTAAAATAAGTCATAGCTTTTTACAAATAAAAACAATAATTAAAAATACAAAAACGTTACGTTTACTGGATATAATTTCAGTCTTATACTTAGTAACATATAAGCTTCATTTTAGGTTGTGACCCTACTCACCCTTTAATCCCTACTCATCCCGTTTTACGGTACAGTCAACGTCAAAAATATGATTACACTTTAGGTATCTTGTCTATTTAACGTCATGTTTAAACTGTCATATGAAATTGTCACAGCTATTAAAGTGACATGGTACTAAAGTGTAAACATATTTATAACTTCGACTGTACTTACTGCGACCAAAATATGCTTCATTAACCTCCCTTTATGTAAGGTTAGTTTAATTTTACTCCATTTTCGAACAGTTTTTTCGAAGTCCTAGACTTCTAGTAATTGGAAGTTCGATATTAGGCTTAGGGGGTCGACTCGAGATCGTAGGTAAAGGTACAGAGCTCGAACCCCCACTGTCACCATGTATCAATGAGTTTTTCTAACCTATGTACAGTCAAGGGCAATAATATGTATACACTTTAGTACCTTGTCACTTTAACCACTGTGACAGTTCACATATGGCAGTTCAAATATGACGACAATTAGACAAGTACTAAAGTGTATACATATTTTTGCCCTTGACTGTACCTACATTACACGATGCTCCAGTGAAGGAAAAACCTCGTAAGAAAATCCGCACATTTGATAGCAGAGTGTGTAAGAGGGTAATTTATTTGGATTAATAAAGAGTAAGTATACAGTTATTAACTTTCCAGACAAATTTTTGACATAACATAGTTAATTATTGATCTTTCCAGGGGTAAATGTCGAGTAAATGAGACGGATTTAAATTTCATCGCATTAATAAATAATAACCAACAAGGGGTCAACAGTGCGGTTCGTCTGCAACTTCAACGGTGAGAGCACACTAACAAAGCTAGGTTTTCATTTCGCAACGCCAATGACCTTGCTTTGTCGAAAACAGCTGTGGCTAGCCTTTACCGCGACGCCAGAGCACCCGACGTCGAACTCGCCCTACCATTATAGCGTGACCTCTGGATATATTGCATTGTCATAATATACTAATCGCGGCTCTTTATTATAAGCGTACGATAACTTAGTGTGCTTAAGATATGCTTTGTCCTTATCCTTCATTGTGACATTTGAACTTTACAGAAAGAGACCCGAGAGAATACTTGGTGAGGCATATTGAGTATCTATAACGGTCGGTGCGAGAAGTTAGATGTCATTCATATTAGGCTACGTGACCAATACTTAGCGTCAAATAAAATGCACCTGTAATATGTCTACAATACAGGTAGTGCTGTTCGTAACGAAAAACTTAGAGTGAGGTTACACGCTCAGTATTTCATCCATCAGTTCAGTACATCAGTTTGGTCAGAATGACCGGAGGATAATCGTCTAACCCACGGACCGACGGAGTGAAGGTCAGGACCGATAATAAGTACCCATTTTAAATTATTTCCTTCATTACATTGTCAATGATGAAATACTGATGCTGTTCGTGTAACCCACTCGTATCATTCTCGCATCAGTCACCGTCCACGACGAAATGGACCCAGACGTGTCACACGACACAAAATATTTACTTGTCATCAGTCCTTCAGTTCGAGGGATAGACGATCGTTCTCCGGTCATTCTTACCAAGCGGATGGAATCAACTGATGAAATATTGAGCGTGTAACCTACCGGTCACCGGTGTGCATTTTATCAAACTGATATCAGTCTTGGATTGATCGTGTAACCGTTCGAACCACTCATCATTCTGCCTTCACTCACAGAATAAGTAATGTACAACTTCAGTCAAAATTTAACCCGACTGACGGACTGAACGAATACTGAGCGTGTAACCTCCGTCTACGGTAAGGTCAGCCACCGTGGTCAAGAGGCGGTAGGTACTGGCGGTAGCTCTGCCGGCGTCGACGCTGTGGTGAAGGAGACAATGGATGTGCAGTTTGAAATCGCAGCGTGGGAAATGGCGATATTATCGTCTTCAGCTACTGCTGTGAATCGCAAAGTTGCACCGGCTAACACTTTAGCCGCCAGTATCTTAAGAACCAATCAAGTTTATTTAGGGGCGTATTAATTAACTCATCTTGGTTGAGATGCGCGTCACAAGATACGTCAAAGTAAACGTCAATCTATAGAACACTGTCATTTTTGACGCATCTCGAGACGAGCATTACAGTGGAGATTAGTTTATTAATACGGGATTAAGGCCGCTTCCTCACTTGGTGGTATGCGTGTCGGCATAAACGCAGCGCGTTGATTGGTAGACGCCACTAGTTGCCTAGCAACACTTACCGATTCCGTGTTTTACTGCAAGCATACCGCCAAGTGAGGAAGCGGCCTAAGTGTTGATAGATTTCCTTTTATTAAATTTGTTATAAGTATGTGCTTTCATTTAAGATGGGCAAGGGTCACCAAATCCAAAAATGTATCATAAAATGCTAGCTGTAAAATGGTTGGAAAACCCAGAAGAAAATACTCATTTTGTTACTTTATTTTCTATACCCATTTACGACATTATTAATAAAGATTTTCAAAGTTTTTTCATAATTTTCCAAAAGTGTAAAATTTGACTAGTTCATTTTATTTTGCGCGTATTATATAAATAAATATTTATAAAAACAATTTCATATTGTTTTTACTACAAACCGATGCGGGCAAGCAAGTTACTACAACTATTTCAAATTTCAAATTGATATCTTCTATCGTTTCAGAGTAAAACAGCTGTGACCTACAGACAGACAAGCAGACACTGGGTAGTGATTCTGTAAACAACGCCCGCCGGTCGTGCGGACTGTTGAGTGATATCCAAGCGGCGAGATTAAGTAGTCCCGTCAGTGCGAACAAAACACATTGTAGCGCGTGCATTTTCAATTTAGCAGCACGGTGGGTCGAACGTATAAGGCTGCTTAATTGAAAATCACTCGACAGTCGGCACGACCGGCGTTGTTTACAGAATCACTACCCTGAAATCTCACCTTAAGCGTTCCTTTTGTACCATTTTGGTATGGTACCCTATATTGCTGTACATGATGATTTTACAAATACCAAATAACAGCTCTATAGTAAGACTAGTAAGGTACCAAGATTCTTTGAATTAAACCGCGAACAGACGGACAGACGGACATGGGAACAAAAATATTCCTAGTTTAACATCGGAACTCTAAAAAAGAAGTTTTTTACACGACTTATGCAGATTATATTTACTTATAATATTTATACAAACCAAACCTACTTTAAGCCATTGAAGCATTCCAATGACCCTTCCGTCCTCATCATTACGAATATAACAGCTTGATATTGTCACGATAGTGTCATCAAGATCACAGAAGTGTCCTACAACGTTTCCAATCATTACGACACAACACCAGTGGCGGCCAGTTCTATAGACGCCAAGCAGTATGGCTAATTGACCTCTAATCACGATACTACACGAAATTGTGCATAAATAAAATTGACTCCCTGGATTTGTTAGTTACTAAACTCTGAAGACTGCACCGAGCAAACGTCGAGCGTCCAGTGGCGCCCTCATTACTATTGTTGTGTTTTCTAATTAACTAAAGAATTTCCTTAAAATCAGACGATACGTTTTTGTAGCGCAAGTAAAAACAATTTATGGGATACGTAACAAACTTTAATAACAATTACCCTTTGAGTAGTCAGCTTAACGGGAAAAGGTGGCCACTTTTTTCCGTTAAGTTGATACCTCGAAGGTGAATTGTTATTAAACTATGTGATATACCCAATAAGCTGTGTTTTCATTTGTGGTACAAAAACATACCGACCAATTTCATGAAAATACTTTAGTTTATTAGAAAACACAATAATAGTAATGAGGTCGCCACTGTACATCTGGCGTACGCTCGGCGCAGTCTTAAATACAAAAAATACCTACCCTGACATATAATCGCGACCTCTACTGTTAGAGTTGAGAACTAACCCAATTAAATTAGCATTCTATTATGACGACACAACAGCCTAGGCGGAACCCTGCCTTAGGCCCACTTGCGTGGACCAGAGTTAGCGTCTTAACCCGAGGTTAGGCGGCAAACCACGTACCTACAAAAGTGACGCTTAACTCTGGGTTAAGGGCTCACTCTGGTCCGCGCAAGTCCGCCTTAGAAGCTTGCGGTTAGTAATTTTGTGTTTTGTCTTGGATGCTTCTTATGTAGGTATTTAAGTATGTATTTCTCCAAAGTGTGTTTATCATTATCTAGTACTCATAGTACAAGCCTAGTGCTGTAGTTTGGGACTAGGTCAATTGGTGACATTGTCCCCTGATATTTATTTATTATTATAAAAATTAAATCCTAATTGGTTTATTACTAAGATAATAATATTAATAATCATTAGGAAGCAGTGCAGCTAGTGGCAAGCTGTTGGTGAGTGACGACACCACGGACCTGATTGCTCCAGAGGGTAGATCCTGTTCCTCACCTCACGCTTGCCTTCACCGGCCGGCTGCGGTGTACAATGACGAGGAACAAACCCTCACCTCTGGCTCGTCTTTATTGTTCAGTCAGAGTGGAGCCGCAAGAGCTATATGCTCGAGGGGCGGATATGTTGCATAAGTGGCGAGTGGGCACCTTATGGTCGTTTTCGTGTAAATGAGAACCCCGCGAAGTTAGGGTCAACACATCTAAACAATTCTAAAGCGCTGACCTCATGCTAGTCGGATGTATTGCCACATTTTATTTGGAAGCGGTGTAATTAGAGTTTACCCGCCTCCGCGGCCTTCGCTCTAAATTACTTGAACTTTTGCGTGCGTTCAAATCTCTTTTCGATCATTCGTGTTTTTTGCTACAAGTCACGAAATAATTACCACCTCATTAGGTACTACGCTCAAGTTATGTGTGCGGTGAGATAATAGAAATGATTAGGTAAACTGTATGGGATGTATTATAATGGGTATTATGGCACTTGGACGAGTGTATCATAGCCGACATGATTAGCCTATGGTATTTTTTTTATGTGAAAAAGGAGGCAGATGGGCAAGCGAGCCACCTGATGGTAAGTGAACACCCAAGGTGACCCTGCCATCGAAGCTAGTAGTCCCAGGTTCGATTCCCCGTCATATATACATACGGATAACATTTATGGCTGAGCGGATTTGGATGAAAATTTGCAAATAAGCTTTACGCAGACGAGCAGGATCGTGTTTTTTTCTATGTTTTTTTTTATTATTATTCGAGATGCTTATAAAAGTGTACCGTCAACATATAAGACGTTATGTATTGTCTATGCAGAGTTGGAGTCTTTAACCTCGTTGTAGCAACTGAGTTTAATGCGGCACATAAGGCTGGGGTTTAGGAGTAAGCGGTTTATCTTTGCCTCTCAACTACGGTTGTTTTAAAAAATGTTACTCATTACCAATTTCTTATCATTATTTCTTAAATACTTATATTCCTATGGTTTTTCTTAAAAATAACGACAGTCATAAGAGAAAGACCGCGAAAACTTTTCCATATTTTTGTTGTTCTACCAAAAGATTTTTCTAAAACATTTTAAACCAACGTACATCGTGTATTAATAACATTTGGCAATGTTGCCCGTCGAAACAGTCCGGCCCAAGTTGGTAATCTACTTAATGCCTGTATCTAACCTGATCCCAACCAGCACGAACAATATAAGCCCAAGAATGAGTTATTCAAGACAATCAACGTCCGTTTACAATACTTATTGCATCCCCGCTATAGGATTAACACAGCCTTATGCATAGCCTTCAAAGTGCAACATCCCCGCCGGCCTACGAATTACACATTACTATGTAGATTATATATCCTATGTCACGTCGTATTGATTTCGTCTAGATATAGTTTCACTTTGCCTATTTCGTAATTATGCATAAGTATTATTTTCGATCCATGTGCTATGACGCCTATGACCTACTTTCCGACGCTTGAAGTGTTAAGCGCAAAACACACTGAAAGCGGGCGCGGGCGCGTTTTGGGTCGTGTGTCTTCTAGAGACCCGTGCTGGCTCTCTACATTTACACTAATATTATAGAGAGGAAAGATTTTTATATATTTGTAACGAATAAATTCTTTCACCATTTGAATGCTACTACATTATCCCTGAGTAACATAGGCTTTATTTTATTTTTCTGGGCAGCAGTTAGTCATTTATATAGAAAAAAGGCAAATAGGCCCGCACTGATGCAACCCGCGCCCACCGTTTTTGTTCTTCGCGCTATAAGCGCCCCAGGATTACAGACGCAGGAAGAGCCACTCCATGACAGTGCGAATACTCGTAAGTAATGAATGACGCAGGAAACCGCTGAGACCGAACCATTACAAAATTTGACTTCATGCGGATGGAAGCCCTGCCTGCGGGACGACCGATGGGACAAAGTGGACAGTGGAGTGACATTGTTACTTCTTCGTATTTGAACACAGAATAACAGTCTAAGCCTTCGGTTTGTCCGAATTGCAAGAGTGCGCGCGCGGCGATCTCGGCCGAACAGTCCAACGGCCAAATCCACTGTAGTCAACCAATTTGATTTCTAGGCCAGTATGGATAAGAATAAGAATAATAATTTTATTGCCACACATCAAGAAAATGTACATAAACAGTATTTACAATTTAGGACTTAAATATAATATATTTAAATTGTTTCGGTCGAGTGACAAAAGGAGCGGGCTCAGCGTCTGCGCAGCGCTGGTTTTCAGTCCGTTCCTATTCTACACACACACACACAAACTAAAAATAACAAACACAATACCTCTGCTTGCTCTATACAACAAAAAAAAATTAGAATAAAAAGGAATATAAAAATAATAATCATTAAAATAATCATTAAATGGACTTTGTCAACGTGACGTTGTAAACCAAATCATAGGAAGTCTCTTACATTTTGGTTGATATAGTTCAAAGTGGCCTAAAAATCAAATTGGTTGAGTGTATAGGTTGTGTCTTTTGAAAACGGCAAAGCTGTAAACAAAACCAAGCAAGCCAATTCATCATTATTACTCGATAATAACGTGCCTATAAAGATCAAATGAGGTCTTTGCAATGATTTATACACTTGATCATTACTTTTCTATTAATTTTAAGATTAACTATCCATTTGTTATACGTTATTGTAAACAAAAACACGCTTGATGAATATTTGAGGTTATGTGTCAAACAGTAATTTGTTTAAAACTTTGACATTTTCAATTGACACAAACTAAGTATAGATTCATTTTGAAAATAAAAGTGATACTGAGTGATGCCTTGTGAGCTTATGAGGCGTTAATCGTTTAATTGTGTACAGATGTAGTGAATAATCCTTTCCCATCGGTTATTGTCGGGTAATCTCGTATTTATCTTGATTTCTCAATTAGCTTCAGGACCCGTCCATAGGCCAACTGAGAAAGCAAGACAAATACGAACTTATCCGACAAAACGATGGGAAAGGATTATCAAATACATCTGTACTCCATTAATTTTGGACTGTCAGGCGGCCTCACAGACTTGGGCCTGTAGGTAAATTGTTAGTCTGTAGTGCCATTTATTCTCTTAAATACGCTAAGCGAGGCTAACCTAACCTAACTTGACTCGTGAGTGTAAGAACTTGGCTGGTTGCTTCGTTGATGCTGCGACCCCAGATGGCCATCGGAACTTTAAAATGATACTTATTTCAAGGATAGCGATAAGATCGTGATTAAGATAGGGAAGTTGACTACCTTTGACGAAGCAAATTCAAATGGTTCGGATAGATAATAAATGGCCCATCAAACGGATCTGATGATGAAGCCACCGGAACCGCCGGAGTTCTATAGTACCTAATCTCATGGAAACCCCCTAAAAGACTGACACACTGAAATAAAACCTTTATTTATACATACTACATACCTACATAAACTTACGCCTTTATTCCCAGAGTGGGGCAGGCAGAGCTACAGAATTACCATGCCAACAACTCTAAAAAGTTGTTGATAATTCCGTAAGCACATTTTGAACACTTAGGCTAAGATGTTTACCAACGTTTAGTTGTAAATTGATTAAATTCAAAATTCAAAATTCCAAATATTTATTCAGTAAATAGGCCACATGAGGGCTCTTTTACACGTCGGTAATATAGGGTGAGTCTACCAGCGCTTCGGACAAGACCATCATTGCGGAGAAGAAGCGCCGCAAGAAACTCCAGAATAGAATATATAATTAACTTGTAAGCATGTAAATATTTGTTTGGTTTGTAAATATATGAAACCGAAACCTTGTACCCATTTTATTGCCCTACTTATTCAAAACTGTTCCCCGTTAAAACGAGTGCCTTCCTTAAACCTGACATTGGCAAAATCATAGTGGCACCAGAAATTACATTTGCCACTAAACAAATATCTATCTATCTACTTTTATTCATTTGACACTTGCTCTACTCTTAATTATGTTATTATGAGTCGCGTTGGGCTGCTCCTGCGAGACCGTGAGTCATGCGTGTCAATTGGGATTGACCAAAAAAAATAACACACGGTTTTTATTTTCTCATTCGAAAGAATAGGAAATTTTAAGACACCAATTTCATTAATTTTGTATTTGACCCAATAGTTTTGTTTTAATATCTTTATTTATTTAGCAGACATTTTATGGATGACATGATTATTTTAAATTTGGGATGGCATTTTCTAATAAATTACAACAATAAAATGATATCCAATAAAAACAAGTGATTGTAATAGTGTATTAAAACATACTGTTTCAAGCTGTTTTGTCTGTTAGGAGGGCTTGAAGCTGAAAACGAAAGTCAAACAAAGGTCAAATACTTATATTTTTGTCGAAATATCCAAAATAGACAAATATTTCAAAAACTTAATAATGCAGAACGGCTTTAAAACCCTATTCCTCGAATTGGTTTTCGAATTGGAGTAATTGTAAAAATATGAACAATCCCCAATTGAGTCGCTCGCGCGCTTTGGTTCGGAATCTTATGGCGGGGCGGGGTTGACCAAAAGCCGTACAGGCCGGATTTGTATATATTTGACCGGACTCACCGGACACCTGGCAACTCTATCCCCGGGACTCAATAACTACCTCCATATTGGTCTCCATACCTAATTTCATCCCGAATAAAGTAAAATTCAAACAAACATTAATTTGTGTACCTGTTTTAGACTAGAAGATATTATGTCCATAACCTGTTCTACTAAAGCAATACCCACAATGATACAACCGAACCTACAGTAAAATAATTTATTGCACTTACTTATTGAAAGGTAACCAAGGTTCTCATTTATTTATTGACGTAAATTTATGATTACAAGAGCTACTTACTACCTAGTAAATAACTGTTTATGTTGCTTCTTTACATACCCGGTATAAAACAAATTCGCTTCCCGCTGTCTCTCCTGGGTAGTGATTCTGTAAACAACGCCGGTCGTACGGACTGTCGAGTGATATCCAAGCGGCGAGTTTAAGTAGTTTAGTAGAGCGAACAAAACACATTTTAGCGCGTGCATTTTCAATTAAGCAGCCTTATACGTTCGACCCATCGGCAAGAACCATGCTGCTAAATTGAAAATGCACGTGCTACAATATGTTTTTCACCTCAGCAGCTCAAACAAGCAGGTTTTGCTGCTTAAAAACAGTGAGCAAAATTCAATTTTGCTGCGAGCGAGAGGCAAAGTAGCTTTTTAATTATTTTTTTTAAATGCCGTGAGCAGTGATGGGGCTACTCACAACATTCGAAAAAATTCTTTCCCTTTGTTCTGTCACTTTCACTTCGATAGGAAAAAAGCGAGAGATAGAAACAACTTGATTCGAAGTTCGATTTTCAAATTCCACACATAGTAGGCCCAAAAAGAAACGCACGTTCGGATGCACACATAACCGTAAAATTGCGAATAAAACTATCTGTTAAAGTTTGAAATGTGTTTATTATAACTATTTTATAGAGTAGGTAAAATCATTTTTTTTTAACGTTTTGAAGACAAAATTAATGAAAAATAAGAAGTTTATCATGTATCTACATAATTTTGTTATAGTTTTAACAATCTTTAATTTCGTGACATAAACCGCGGGGGCAGTTTCAGAACGCATTTCAAAAATAGCGGGATTATTGTACTTAAAAAACAAACGTTTTTTGTTACTTTTCTGTTACGCTACGTTATCTAATTTCGATAATAGTTGGATATAATAAAAGTAATAATAAATAAATATGAGCGAGTCCAGTGACGAAGACAGCTATTTAATGTAAATGACGATGTAATTTTTTTTTATTTGTCCGCCATAGCCAATAGCCATAGACAAGGCCTAGTTAGGTTTTTTTTAAAGCCACAGACTACATAAAGCCGTATAAAGTTGTATATGCACTACGGCATTATCAAGTTGAGTGACAGGTTTTATCTGTTTCATGTTTATTTTTTCCACTTTTTATTTTATTAGTATTTTGCAAAAATGCTTGTGATTGATGCATATGCAATCGTGTCGTTATTTAGTCGTGTATTCACCAAATGGTCACAAAGGAAGACCTGCGTTGGCCGTACAGCTTCACGCTGTGTTGTTCTCGCTGCTGAGGTGAAAAGTTGTATGTCTCACACGAGACCAAAGTTTTTTACGTCTCGTATCTTTGAATCCCTCGCTACGCTCAGGATTCTAACCTAGAATCACTCGCTACGCTCGTGATTCAATAATAGAATCCTTCGCTTACTCGGGATTCAAAATCATCACTCGCAGCAAAAACCAACTTTGCTCTCTTGTTGAACAAATAACTATTTCACCTCAGCAGCTCAAACAAGCAGGTTTTGCTGCTTAAAAACAGTGAGCAAAATTCAATTTTGCTGCGAGCGAGAGGCAAAGTAGCTTTTTAATTATTTTTTTTAAATGCCGTGAGCAGTGCTGGGGCTACTCACAACATTCGAAAAAATTGAACTTCACTTTGTTCTGTCACTATCACTTCGATAGGAAAAAAGCGAGAGATAGAAACAACTTGATTCGAAGTTCGATTTTCAAATTCCACACATAGTAGGCCCAAAAAGAAACGCACGTTCGGATGCACACATAACCGTAAAATTGCAAATAAAACTATCTGTTAAACTTTGAAATGTGTTTATTATAACTATTTTATACAGTAGGTACAATCATTTTTTTTATTTAATGTTTTGAAGACAAAATTAATGAAAAATAAGAAGTTATGTATCTACATAATTTTGTTATCGTTTTAACAATCTTTATTTCGTGACATACACCGCGGGGGCAGTTTCAGAACGCATTTCAAAAATAGCGGGATTATTGTACTTAAAAAAAAAAAGTAATGTAATGTAAATGACGATGTAATTTTTGTTAATTTGTCCGCCATAGCCAATAGCCATAGACAAGGCCTAGTTAGGTTTTTTTTAAAGCCACAGACTACATAAAGCTGTATAAAGTTGTGTTTGCACTACGGCATTATCAAGTTGAGTGACAGGTTTTATCTGTTTCATGTTTATTTTTTCCACTTTTTATTTTATTAGTATTTTGCAAAAATGCTTGTGATTGATGCATATGCGATCGTGTCGTTATTTAGTCGTGTATTCACCAAATGGTCACAACGGAAGACCTGCGTTGGCCCTACCAGCTTCACGCTGTGTTGTTCTCGCTGCTGAGGTGAAAAGTTGTATGTCTCACACGAGACCAAAGTTTTTTACGTCTCGTATCTTTGAATCCCTCGCTACGCTCAGGATTCTAAACTCGCTACGCTCGTGATTCAATAATAGAATCCTTCGCTTACTCGGGATTCAAAATCATCACTCGCAGCAAAAACCAACTTTGCTCTCTTGTTGAACAATAGTTATTTGTTCAACAAGAGAGCAAGCGAGTGATTCTAGGTTAGAATCCTGAGCGTAGCGAGGGATTCAAAGATACGAGACGTAAAAAACTTTGGTCTCGTGTGAGACATAAAACTTTTCACCTCAGCAGCGAGAACAACACAGCGTGAAGCTGGTAGGGCTAACGCAGGTCTTCCGTTGTGACCATTTGGTGAATACACGACTAAATAACGGACACAATCGCATATGCATCAATCACAAGCATTTTTGCAAAATACTAATAAAATAAAAAGTGGAAAAAATAAACATGAAACAGATAAAACCTGTCACTCAACTTGATAATGCCGTAGTGCAAACACAACTTTATACAGCTTTATGTAGTCTGTGGCTTTAAAAAAAACCTAACTAGGCCTTGTCTATGGCTATTGGCTATGGCGGACAAATTAACAAAAATTACATCGTCATTTACATTACATTACTTTTTTTTTTTAAGTACAATAATCCCGCTATTTTTGAAATGCGTTCTGAAACTGCCCCCGCGGTTTATGTCACGAAATTAAAGATTGTTAAAACGATAACAAAATTATGTAGATACATAACTTCTTATTTTTCATTAATTTTGTCTTCAAAACATTAAATAAAAAAAATGATTGTACCTACTGTATAAAATAGTTATAATAAACACATTTCAAAGTTTAACAGATAGTTTTATTTGCAATTTTACGGTTATGTGTGCATCCGAACGTGCGTTTCTTTTTGGGCACTATGTGTGGAATTTGAAAATCGAACTTCGAATCAAGTTGTTTCTATCTCTCGCTTTTTTCCTATCGAAGTGAAAGTGACAGAACAAAGTGAAGTTCAATTTTTTCGAATGTTGTGAGTAGCCCCAGCACTGCTCACGGTATTTAAAAAAAATAATTAAAAAGCTACTTTGCCTCTCGCTCGCAGCAAAATTGAATTTTGCTCACTGTTTTTAAGCAGCAAAACCTGCTTGTTTGAGCTGCTGAGGTGAAAATAACTATTGTTCGCACTGACGGGACTACTTAATCTCGCCGCTTGGACATCACTCGTTCTTTCGTTCACCTTTGCTTTTTGAGAGAATCACATCCCTGCCCCTTGAAATGCACGCTGAGACCTTTCAAACTACTCAACAGATTTTAATGCGGTTTTCATCAATAAATAGAGAGTGTGTTTTATGTGTAATCAATTATGTACGGTCACGATCGTTAATTTGGGACCCATTTCAACAAAAATATGTTGGAAGTCGTCAATGTCATTAGAGATGTCACGTCACTTGTATCTTTTAGGAAACTCAACCTTATTGTTGTAGAATGTCAGATTGACTTTGGACCTAAGGTGGGTACCAAATTAAAGATCGTGACTGTACCTGTATGTATAAGGACGGGTCGCTAGTAATTATATGTATATTTCAATAATGTATACATACATACATAAACTCACGCCTTTATTCCCAGAGTGGGGTAGGCAGACCTACAGAATTTCCAACAACTATAAAAACTTTTTGATAATTCTGTAACAATAATGTATTCCATATTATTAAATAATTATCCACATAGGATAGGCGCTCGCTCGCTCGTCGTCGTCACCGCCATCACTGGGCAGCATTTCGTCTGACGTGAATGTTACGACTAGATAAATGCAGAAGGTCGACCGTTCGGTAAATCGTAACTAATATGAGTTACAGAACCTCGCCTGCTCGTTTATTATTTATGACATGCTAATAAATTTTAGTGTTTTGTTGGAGTAATTGAATATTACCCTAATCACTAATGTGTAGAGACCCGCACGCGACTTCGTCCATATAGCCCGTTTATTACTTTTCACTAGGAAACTATCACATATTATTGTGTTAATTTAGAATATGGACTACCAGTGTGCCATATTTAATCTGAATCTGTCCAGCGGTTTCAGCATGAAGGAGTAACAAATATACCTACTTGACACACAAATTTTGCATTTTTACCCTTATTAACTACTTAGTTGTCAGTGTGGAGATCACAAAAACTGTATCTAAAGCGTCCCAGGGCTTATTTGAGTACAGTCGACTACAGACGTAGGTATCCACTCCTTCGCCTTATTGCATTATAATAAGGTCCAAAAGTGGTTCAATCTCATTGTATTCGACTGTATACAGGGTGCCTCTGACCTTCTTTTGTTCTGTAAGTTGTTAAAAATATGTCCAATTTGTTTTTATTCATACAAGCTAAATGTAATTTGCAAGGTAGGTATACTTAGGTTAAACTTTTTGAACTGAGCTCTTCCCCTTACCTGTACAAACACAATGGTCATTGTCTATACAATCTTAGTCGGGCGGCAGTAAAATGCAAAAAAAAAAACGTTTGCCATTATTCTATGACTGTATTTTGTAAAAGAAATAGAGTCGATAATCTATGTTAACATTCAAAGGCGGTTATTATCTGCTTTAACTGCGAGCTCGTTGTCCCAATTTGTGGTTAACTACACAATGGCTTAGTATTCTTAAGTGGATAAGCTCAGTTGAAAAAGTTTAAACTATACGCGATCCAATTCTTTATTTTCCTTTAGCCCCCGTACCTACCATGAGATAGTGATTATATGCCTATGTTCGAATGTTACAATGATTTTAGAATAAGACTTTAACATCAAATAGTTATCTAAACTTAAGTTGTTTTTTAATGTTGCAGAACAAAAGTAGTTCAGTTAGCGAGTAGGTAGTACCTAAATCATTTCTATTTATTTCATAAAATTCGTTCTAGATACACCTATCTAAGGTTTGTTTCAATAGAACTTTCCAACAATGTAAACAAAACATTCAATGAGATATCCATATTCTAGCACTATTTTATTCTTTTAACGGTTTAGGATAGTGATGTGGAAAGAATTGATTAAATATTACATGGATTTATAAATCAGTATTTGATAATGTAGAATGGAAATTAAAGACATTTTGAATACAAGGTTTGTTGACATTGTTTGTTGGCAAGTTCTATTTTTTTTTTTTTTTTTATGGCATCGAGTAGACAAAGAGCACACAGGCCACCTGATGGTAAATGGAAACTGTGACCCATAGACATTCGCATTCACAAGACTGCAATGCAATCCTAAGACTGCAAATGCGTTGCCAACCCTGAGGACTAAGATGGATGCCTCTATGCTAGTAATTTCACCGGCTGTCTTATCCCCAAACCGGAACACAACAATGCGAACACTGCTGTTTGGCGGTAGGTTTGGTCTATTGAAACAAACCTTACATGCGCATGATTTCTCAGATTATGGGGTTATTGTTGACCCGCTCTAACTAGAGAATAACGTCACCGGTTGACACCGGCCGAAGGACGCAGGCGCGCCGGTCGGCGACTCGGCCGCGTCCTGAATACGCGATCCTTTGATTCATCTCCTAACCGCTCGCATATTGCTTAACCTGCATAATGTAAATTACTAATATTATGAAGCCGCTAGTACACTACCGCTGTTGACAAATTTTTTAAAGGTGATTGAAGAAGCAATTCGTCTCAAAAGCATACTTTTTGTTGTTCATTCTTTACTGAGAAAATATAGTAGATTGTATAACTAGGGTCAAAAATAAGCCATAGTACCCCGAGATGGTTATTTTCCCGAGCAAAGCGAGGGAAAATTGTGCGAGGGGTACCTAACATGGCTTTTAGACCCGAGTTATACACTCTACTTTACTTTGGTGAAGTATTTTGATTGGTCAAATTAAGATGTTTTGTAAATGTAAATCATTCTATTTTCAATTTCATATTTTCCCTAGGGAAAATATATATATTATATTTTCCCTCGGTTGTACATGTATCACTTGAGTCTCGCTTGATAAGTCTAATTTGACAAACTTTTTGAGCATGAGAAGTGAAAAATAAATAAAGTTCTGCTAATTTCTATAAGAAGCTGAAACGCTACATGGTCCAAATAAACAAACAAACAAAATGACGTCATTCCGACCACTAATTAAAGGCGGGCGTATGGCTGACAGTAGGTAGTATTTTTATTTCTCACAAAATAATTTAAAAAAAAACATTGAAAAAAATGGTATCAAGGTACCTATCTGTCTCAAAAGCACAAACCACTTTAAGCATATTTTGTTCAGAACACCTTTCCAGTGCAATAAATTCAAAGGCCTATTATATAACTAACGGCGGTCCGCGATTTTGTACGCGTATCTACAAGTATACAATATACAGGATATCCCAGAAACCGACGCCGTCAACCATACATAGATACATACGCGTAGAATTTGTTTCCGTTATTTCTTCTTTAATTCCCGAAATGTCCCGAAATTTAGTATTTATTTTAATATGTTCTGTTTGTTTTATTACAAATAGTCCATAGACACCATTCCCGAAACGAAACGAAGTCTGACTGAGGCGGCGGAGGTTGTATGTCCAGCCTGCAATCCACCGCGCCCTGCGACGAAAAGGACAACATCATTAAAATTAAATGTCAACGTGTATCTCGCTCTTTGTGGTTTTCCAAGGCTTTGACTTATAAGGAAATTAAAAAGAAAAAGCGTTTAGTCCCTAGGACCTCCTAGGGACTAAAACGCTTTTTCTTTTGGGAGAAAAGTGTCACTTTAATCCCTAGGGAGGAAACGCATCACTTTAGTCCGCCTATAAATGGCTACTATGAGTAATTTTACGGCGTGAGAAGTGAAAAGAATATAACTAAGTCTCTCAACTCATAAGATTGTCCAGAATACTTCCTACTTATACCGCGTTCATTCTTACTTGTCCAATATATTAAACAACTTTCTAACCTCAAAATGAACTTTTTCAATAAAGTAATACAACCACAGACAATAAATTGGCCTGGTGATATTCAAAATGTTTACTCAGTTTACTTCATTTACGATAAAAGATCTGTTTTAGCCAAAAAAAGGTAAATTTTGAGGTTAGAAAGTTGTTTAATACTGTAACTGAAAATATTTTTATTGTTGCAAAATGATGTAACTTATATGTCAATTGGTTTCTTTAGGATTATCTATGATAAATTAATTGCTGACCTAAAGGTGGATTATGGCCAATAGAACCAAAGGCCACTCATGGGCGATAGTGTGCTGAGACTTATACACTATGATGCGTTCACTATTGGTAATCTTACCGTATCGGGTATATAGGTACGTACCGGCTAGACTGCCAGTGGGACTAAACTCCACAAACACCTAGATAATAAGCAATAAGTCAGCACTGAACTCAAATTCTTACGGCAAGTGTAACACTAGATACTTATAAGGTACAGTCGCCATTAAATACGAGTAGGTACCTACATAAGTTTCTGCCAAAAATTAAATTTTCAGGACAAGCTCTGGTTGTCGACTGTACTTTTTTTTGCACAGTCATCAACTACTTGACAAGACGATTTTAAAGAGCCCTAACACGACGGGTTTATCATGTGTTATTTAGGAGTTCCTGTGACCACCCGACGTCATACCCCCCCTACCCTACACCCTACACCCTACGTCGTCTACATCATCAGACCAGGTACTGTCATCGAAGTTACGTAGGTATACCAAATTTCAGTTCAATCAGTACCCGGGAAGTGGATTTACAGTGCAAGTTCATACAAACAGTTCAGTTTTGCGGGTGGTAGGACCTTGTGCAGGGTCCGTCCGGATCGCTACAACCCAAGTAACACGTAGGCGCTAAGAAAAGAGTTATAGGAACTCTATAAGAGCGCTAACTAGATCCTAAGGCTATAAATAAGTGTTACGATTTGGAGTTAGAGCGCGCTATAACTCTCCTATACCCCCGAATTGGGCACACTTTTTAATCACCTTAGGTTCTTTAAGGGCGGTAAAGCAGAGTTAAGGAATGGAATGAGAGGTATAATAGAGCTATAAGAGAGCTATAATAGCGATAACTGGAACTACAAGGGATAGAAAGGTGGTAAATAGGAGAAAACTAACTCCTTTAGTGGTACAATAGAGTGAAATAACGCTCATTAACTCTTTAGGTGCTAAGAAGGCTGCAAATAAGTGAATACTAACTCCTTAAGCGGTACAGTAGAACTACGATGTCGCTCACAATATCTTTAAGTGTTAAGAGGGTGGCAAATAGGTGATTATTAACGCTTTCAGTTCTAGTATAGATCCACAAAGGTTATAAAAAACGGCCTCAGGTTCTAAGAGATTTTTAACATCTAATAAGATCAGGTACTTTTTTTATTTCGTCAACATTACTTAATATGTCAATATTGTCGGATCCATCACGAATGGCGTATTTGTAAAAGTGATCTGGTGAAAGTGATATATACCAACGAGGACTTTTTACTGCGAAGGCAATTACACTGTGAATAAGCATATGTATTATTAACAAATAATTTAAGCGCCCTGTGTCTGTTCTCTATTTATTGAGAAGAATATTTTACTAAATATGGAGTGACATGAAACTTTTAGAATAATCTAATAAAACGTTATCTATACTGTTTTTGAGGTATCGTGCAACTAGTATTACAACACAATAAAGCAAAATACTTAAATTAAACCGTGTTTCCTTTTGTTTTTCTAACCTTGATCAGATCAATTCGTAACCTAAACAATATGGTGATCAAATAAGGGGTATTAAGCTCTATTACTCTACCTAAAGGTATACAGAAGTGACATTAAGCACTAGAAGTTCTATAATAGCGAAAAATATTTCTACTATATGGCTTTAAGTAATACAAGAGAGGTTTGTACCTCTTTAGGCATTTGGTGCTATAAAAGAGTTTATGAGCACCGTTGTAGAGCTTATAGAGGTAATTAATGCTTTTGTGCAACTCTTGGTTCTTGTCGAGAGCTTATTATCACTTGTATAGCACTTTGGGAGGTTGTAGTCAATTATTACTTCTTATTTAGATCTTATAGTGGTAAAATTCACTTAAAGCTATAACACAAGATGCTTTGCCCGTATTGTAGAGTTAAAAATCGCTGCTCTATGTCTTAAGCCCTTAAGCTCGCCCTTATAAATCTGTTGTATAACTTTAAGTGATAGATTTTGCTTATCTACGCTCTTATGTCGCCAAAAGTTATAAATGTTGCTGCTATAGAACCTTAATAACTCGTTAAGTTCTAAAACAAGCTCTAATTGACACCTAAATGTTTGTTAAGGAACACAATCCTAAACCACTTGGGATCTGTGGTCTTGGGGTCTGTGGGAATATGTTCTCGCAAACAGCAGTGTTCGCATTGTTGTGTTCCGGTTTGGGGATAAGACAGCCGGTGAAATGACTAGCATAGAGGCATTCCATCTTAGTCCTCAGGGTTGGCAACGCATTTGCAGTCTTAGGATTGCTCTGCAGTCTTGTGAATGCGAATGTCTATGGGTCATAGTTTCCGCTTACCATCAGGTGGCCTGTGTGCTCGTTTGCCATCTCTATGCCATAAAAAAAAAAAAAAAAAAAAAAAAAGCTTGTAAAAAGCATATAGGGAAATCGTCAATATCTGGCCACTTTAAAGTGTCATTTAGTTACCACCCATCAAATTTCTTAGGTACTGACGCTGTTAGTAAAGATACTTGGACAGTACTCCGGGTAATAACTCAGGATCTAGGTATTCTAGTTTAATCGCAAAAATGTGAGCAAATCTCTTGGTTTACACATTTTATTGCAAAGTGGCCAGTTACCGGAGGGTGGTCAGTTATAGGCGATTTACCTAACGCAATATAGATTGAACATTACAGTTGAGTATATTTGTGAGTACCTTAGGTATGGTCTAATATGTATTTAAACAGTGGCGCAGTTAGCTATTAAACATGATAGCTAACCTATACCGCGCCCGTGAGCTCGCAATTTAGTCTGCCTATTCGAGTATCACACAGTAGCGAATAGCGATCGATATCGTAACCGTAGTTAACTGCACATGACTGTCGTAACCGCGGCCGCTGATACCCCGCGAATATTAACACCCTACTTAAAGATGTCTCGAGCTAATCTGACAGTAAATATAGCGAATAGCTTTCACCTTGACCACTTCATTATTCTTTAAATATAATTGGTAATTCGTTATTTTTAAACCATGCTCGATTTTTGAACATGTTGAGATATTATGAAAAATCAAAATATTTCTTTGAAAGAAACAAATTAAAAAACACGCAAACATACAAACTTAGTTTTTCATAATATAATAACATACTATTCAAAAATCGTTGAAATCGGACTTGATTTAGGGGGAGATTTCTAACCCCCTAATTAAGTCAAGTTATCGCCCATAGCTAAAAAAAAAACCGGGCAAGAGCATGTCGGACCATGCTCAGTGTAGGGTTCCGAAGCCGTAACGACAAACACAAAAAACTATCTCAAAAATCAACATGTATGAAACAATTTTCTATTTAAAGTTATTTGGCGCTGTCTTAGATGATTTTTAGTAGGTATAAACCCGTTAATCGCCTGTATCTCAGGAACTAATCATGTCTACTTAGCCGTGATAGTTTTCCTTTAAAATTCGTTATATGCGCTTTTGTTGAAGATTTTTTCCAGATTTTTAATACTTGTAGTTTTGGCTGTAGGGGGGGGGGGGGGGGACACTTGACTCTAACAAAAAATAGCGCTTTAAAGCTTAATATTTTATAAACGGATCCCTTAATCGAAAAATTGTTTTCATAAACCCGCAATATTTTTGAAAGACCTATCCAACGACACCCCACACAATGGGGTAGACAAGAAAAAAAAAGACATCCCCACGTTACGTGTAGGGGAGGTGCATTAAAAAAAAATATTTTTCAAAATTTTATTTTACCACTTTGTTGGCGTGACTAATATGTACATTCATGCCAAATTACAGCTTTCTAGTACTATGAGTCTCTGAGCTAGACTGGGGACGGACGGACGGACGGACGGACGGACGGACATGGCGAAACTATAAGGGTTCCTAGTTTGACTACGGAACCCTAATACGGAAAAAATTGACAGCTAACGCTATGTACTCGTATAAACTGTCGCTTCATGATTATCTTACTTAAACGGTGAATTGGTTGTTTAATAATTACAATTGTGTCCATTTTAACTGCATTATATTTTAATGGTTATAGGGTCTTAAGTTAGCAGGTTAGCAAGTAGAATTATTGCGTTTTTCAAAATGCCTTTATCCTATTAAAAAAGATAAAAAGATAAAAGATGTTTATTCAGTAAGTAGGCCGCACGGGCACTTTTACACGTCAAAAATCTACCAGCGCTTCGCAAGAGACCACTGCTGAGAAGAAGCGCCGCAAGAAACTCAACAGTTAGTCGTTTTTTAAATATAGGTACAATTTTAAAACTTAACCTAGCATTATATAAAACAATCAATCTAACATAAGATAAGAAATAAATGTATTCACGCGTAGTTGAGCAGGAAAATGTGCCAAAACTCTGAGTTTTCTCCAGAACTAATTGGTAGTAAGTAATAGAAAATAATTATGAAAAATTATACTTAATTATGATGGTGTAATACAACTACATAAAAAGTTTCGATACATTCTCCTACAGAAACCGTGTCCCCTAGACAATATACAATGTTTACATATTTCTTACGATGAAGTTATTATTAAGTTATTTGGGTGTTTAGTTTAGGCCAAGCACTTTTATCTGATAGATAGTCCTCGACCCTATAGTAAGCTTTAGACATCAGCGACTTTTTCAAGTAAGTTTTAAGTACTGGAAATGGTAACTTTAAAACTTCGTCAGGTAATTTATTATAGAAATGGATGCATTGACCTACAAATGATTTAAAAACCTTACGAACACGAAATTTTTTAGTAGCTATTTTATTTTTATTTCTTGTATTAAAATTATGTATATCACAATTCTTAATAAAAGAGTCCTGATTTTTAATGACATAAATAATATTCTCATAAATAAATTGTGAAGCTACTGTCAAAATACTAATTTCTTTAAATAGTAATCTTAAAGAATCACGGGAGTTTAGGTTATATATAGAACGGATGGCTCTTTTTTGTAACACGAATATAGTCTGTATGTCAGCAGCTTTTCCCCAAACCAGAATACCGTATGACATAACACTATGAAAATAACTATAATAAACTAAGCGAGCTGTCTCAACATTCGTAAGTTGCCTGATTTTCCTAACAGCATAAGCTGCAGAACTTAATTTACCTGCTAGTACTGCTATGTGGGGACTCCATTGCAAGTTTTTGTCTATAGTTATCCCTAAGAAAAGCGCCTTATCTACCATTTCCAAACACTCGCCATTTAGAAATATACTAGATTCTACCGGTCTAACATTAGGCAAAGCGAACCTAACACATTTAGTTTTCCTAGCATTGAGTAGCAAATTGTTACTAGTAAACCAATTATGTACTTTACCTAGCGTGGCGTTTATCCTAGTGTAATTGACGGATTTTCGGTCTACCTTGAAAATCAATGATGTATCATCAGCAAATAGCACAATATCACAAATATTCTCTATCATGGGTGGTAAGTCATTAATGTAAACCAAAAATAAGAAAGGACCTAATATGGAGCCCTGAGGCACACCTAATTTAACAGCTGCTCCAATGGACTGTGTTCTGTTTACAACAACCGTTTGTGTCCTATCACTAAGATATGAGGACATGAGATTTAGAGAATTATTAGTCAGACCATAATGTTCTAATTTTAATATGAGAGTCGCATGATCTACGCAATCGAAAGCTTTGGAAAGGTCACAAAAAATTCCTATTGCATCACAAGATTTCTCCCAAATATTGTATATATATTTAATGAGTACAGATGCTGCATCAGTTGTGGATCGTCCTCTGGTGAACCCGAACTGATTACTGTTAAGCAGTTTATTTCTATTGAAGTGACCTAACATATCATTTAACATTAACTTCTCAAAAACTTTACTTAAAACAGGTAGAATAGAAATGGGACGGAAATTCGTTAAATCACTCATCTCACCTGATTTAAAAAGTGGTATGACTTTACTATATTTCATAAGATTTGGAAAGACCCCCTCTGAAATGCAATTATTGTAGATTAAAGCTAAGTGAGGAGCAATTATATCTATGACATGATGGATGACTTTAACTGAAGTTCCCCATAAATCCTCAGTTTTTTTTAAACTGAACGATTTAAATACCTTAACAATAGTAGCTGAATCTACATAGCTAAAATCAAAGCTAACATTACATTTAGTAACATTAGCACAAAGTGATTTTTGAGCTTCAATCGCAGATGATTGAAGACATTTCGTGGTATTAATGGCTATGGTGGAGAAATAATCTTCGAACGCTAAGGCCACGTCTTTGTTTGAGGTGATTTGTTTGTCACCATTGTTTAGAGCGATTTTATTATCACGAGTTTTTGATTTACCTGTTTCTCTATTTATTATCTTCCACACAGTTTTTACCTTATTGTCAGAAGCTTTGAGTTTAAGACTTAGAAAGTTTGACTTAGCAGTCAAGCAAACTTGCTTGAAGGTTTTTGAATAATTCTTAACGTAAACTAAGAAGTCGGCGTTCTTGTTCTCCTCCCTCTCTCTGTAAAGTTCATAAAGCCTGTTTCTACTTTTATGAATGCCTACAGTAGCCCATTCACTAAACTTAGTTTTTGACCTAGAAATAGTTTTCATCTTAAAATGATTATTAAATTGATGAAGAATTACACCAAACAAATCTTTATAAATACTATTAGAATCATTATGTGAAAAGGATAACCCACAGAGATTACTCTGAACTTTATTTTTAAATAGTTCTAAACGATTGCAAGTTATGTGTCTGTATGTTATTGTCTGTGGTTCCTGATTAAAATCATTTAGAAAGGAAGCCTTTTGACCACTATGATCTGAATTAAAGCAGTTAAATATTTCCTTATCCAAACATTCACAATTACAAAAAATATTGTCTAAGCAGGTAGCACTTGAAACACCTATCCGTGTAGGTTCAAAGAACAAATTACCTAAATTAAAGTTTTAAATAAACTTAAGATCTTAATAGTATTATTTGACGTTTCTAGTAAGTTAACATTAAAGTCTCCACAGACAACAACATGCTTTTGAGTTTTACATGCTAATTTTAACACATTTTCCATAGTAGATTCAAATGTGCTGAAATCAGCTGATGGTGGTCTATAAACACAAATAATTATGTAATTTTCTAGTTCTATGCAAGAGATTTCTATAAGCCTCTCTATGGATAGCCTAACAATATCTTTCCTTTCTTTGGACTTAACGGTACTTTTAGCAATTATTAAAGAACCACGATGAATGGCGGATTTTCTAGCAAAAAAACTAACTAATTTGAAATTTATAAAATCAAAAATTAATTGATCCGGTCTAAGCCAATGTTCTGTAATACACATAATTTGAACATTTTCAGTATCTAAAAATAATCCTACTTCTAATTCTTTGCTGGAAAACCCTTGAATATTTTGGTGAATTATATTTATACTCAAAGGTGTTTCCGCTGTCCTATACTTTAGTTTAAATGATTAGGAGTGGCATTTGTATTCTCCTATATACATATGTCATAGAATAACTAAGAAGATAAAAGTTAAAAGATTTGAACTATTTTTTTATTTAAAGTTATTTGGTGCTGTCGTTCGTGAATTAATCAAAAATAACGTAAGTATAATTAATACTTATTTCATCTTGAACTTTATATGAAAATAATAATCTACTTAGTGTATAAATTATTGCAAAGACCTCACATGATCTTTAAAAGTAAGTAAGTAGGTGATTATCGAGTAATCATGGTGAATTGATTCGGTTGGTGTTCTTTACATCTTTTGCAAGTTCTATTGACGGCGACTTTACTATGTTATGATAAGGAATGCATTATCTGAGGTAACTCACGTTCGAGCCCTTGGCCTCGGAACTAAATCGCTGCAGCCGCCGCCCTCTGCCAGTACACTCGTGTTTTATTAGTCGGTTACACAACGCTAAATGCCGCTGCAGTATACCGACCATCAACCGGCAGTCCGATCGATCCATTATGTGCACTGCAAATGACGGGTCCACTCTACTTGCGACACCGACAACCGAGCAAATAGGTACAGTATAAACAGTAGGTAGTAGTACTTCGTAGTAGTAGTTGTTGATTTTTGACGTGCAAAAGTGTAGCCTACGTTTAGTCTAATTAAGATCCGTTAGATCAAATTTCGGTCAAGAATGTCAAAATTTGTGGTCTGAAATATTTACTAACGGGCCAGTACCTTTGTTTACTATGTATAGTATGTTTTTGCTGTCGACTGTAGCTATTTTCTTCTTTGCATGCCCTATTTTATTTATAAATCTGAGTTCTGAGGATCACGCATAATTCGTCCGTGAATATACATAAATACAACTCTATTTACTTAAATTACTTACCTCGTATCATTTAGAGTGGTATACTCATTAATTTGTTTATTTGTGACCTAAAATCCATGTCCTGGATACTTAAGCCTTCTCTTATTTTGATCTTGGGAATTCGAGTTCTCGACGGAAACACAAAAGCAGAGTTGTTCTTTGACGATGTCATAAAACACTCCGTGTTACAGTTACCATCAAAAGTAGCTAAGCATAATAACATGTTCAAAATGATCTAGACATGACGTATTCTTTTGACAATAGAGTCGAGTGCAGATCATTTTGACCTCTTCGGTTGTAGACGCCATAACGTTAGCGGACGTACGTTTCTATCTCAAAGAATAATCCGTTCCTCTAATAATGGCAATTCGACGTTAAAGCTATAATTTCCTAGAACGGACGCGGCCTTCTAACGCCATTTTTATAGTTTTATCCATGTTGTATCTAACTACCTACTCTGTTTTAGCTAATCCAGCGGGCAGCGGCGATCTTATCGTGTTGTTGGTCAATCTCAAAGCCCGCTGGGCTCGCGTCGAGGCGATTCGTTCAGTTATCCAAACGCTCCCATCTCTTTTGTCATGTAAAACATTATATAGGTACCCTCTTTTTGGGTAGACGTGATAATAAACAGAAACAATAAATCCACTTTTGTTTTTACTTAGTTTTTCACGTACGGTTTTGGAACCCTCGGGTTAAGGCACTTGTCTCACTACCAAGATGAGCAAGAAGTAGAGCCATCGACCAGGTAATTAAAATATGTCACTACCTATCTATCTTTTGTTCGAGAGAGTTCTCGCCGGCAGTGTGAACCGCCAGCGACCAACAAAGCGGATGTCTTCTACTGTGTCGTTCTGTATATAGGGCCCTTTACAGTTAACCTGCAGCCCAAAGTGTGATCAAGTAGCCCACCGTCCAAAATCTATATTCGCGCGGCCAGCTTCTAAAGGCACCACACACTACCAGATTTCAAACTATTGTCTAAATTCGAAAGTTTGAAAAAAAAACTACTCTACCGTTGTCGACCGACAAGTGGCGAAGGTTTAGATTACATTGGTTCTTTAGAGGGTCGGAAAAATGATAAAATAGGTACGCAGTTGAACTAATCAGGTGAACCACGGGCAACGAGTAAACTTCAAACTGAACATCAAATGACAAGCATGACAATAACAATGGCAGTCACAATGACAACGTTCTAAGTATGCTCAACATTTTTATGGGGTGACTGCCTGCCTATCCCTCGCGACTCCAGGCTCTTATTTAATTTTAATGTGTGCGATAAGATATGATGAGATGTAATTTTGCACGCCATTCAATCTCGTATATTTACTCCATGTCTGTAATCTGCGTTATGTTTTTATGATCTACCTCGGTAACGATCACATCGGTTCTCACGAGACACTCGTGTGAGGAACATTGTTATTCGCGTCCGAAACCTTTTTGTTAACACTATTGCTTAATTTACTATACCTAATATAAGTATTGTTCTAACTGTTTGGTAAATAAATAAACTTAAATTTGAGATAAAGACTGCAAGTGAAATATTACAAGTCAGTCTTCTTAGGGCCAACCCTATATCCAAACGCATATAGAGATAGGCTTACTTCGGATTAAAATTTGACACTTTTTGTATGGACAAAATGTCCGTGGTTTGAATAAAGGGTTCTGCTGTTAGGGTGCGACCGCGTCAAAGACGGCGCCATGTTGTTACTATGACCCCGTCTTTTGTTCACGAAACGCCATCGTATTTTACGCAGCGGTGGAGTACGTTGCACCTTAACTGTTGACGGCCAGTTATAGCTCAAAAAATTGCCCGTGTAAGTTCCCCACTAGGCTGCCTTTCAGATGGCCGGAAGGCGGCAACAGTATGGCGGATTTGGCCTAAGTTGCCACTTGTCCCTTTCTTATTAGGTAGTCTATAGTACAGATGGCGCCTGTGAATACTTACACTTCGATGTCTTCGACCCTGATGTTTTTTTGCACTGTAAGTAATTAACTAATTACTTATCCCTCTTACAATCAGCTGTACCATCACTCGTCATGTAATGTACTTTATTTAAAAAACTTCTGGGATATGAACTCTACGCTTTGCCACTCGGCAGCCGAGCCTCTATAAATCGTAAACGACGACTAGTATTATAAGATTTATAAGTATTATAACACACCGTCTCTCTCCCCACTCTTGTGCACAAACTCGGAAGTATGGGAATCAGAGGAACTCCGCTCGAGCTATTGAGTAACTACCTACATGGTCGCACTCAAAAAGTTAAAATAGGCAGGTATGAAAGCAGTGAGGAACTTATTTCTTTCGGAGTCCCTCAAGGAAGTGTCCTCGGTCCCACGCTATTTTTAACATACATCAACGATCTTACCAATCTTGCAATTGACGGAGGCAGTATTTTTTCGTATGCTGATGATACTGTTGTTGTTTTTAATGATGCTTCTTGGGATGCTGTCTATAAGAAAGCTGAAAAAGGGTTACATTTAATATCTGCCTGGCTGAAGACCAATTTACTTACACTAAATGAATCAAAAACGAAATACATGTGCTTCACCAAGTACAACAACACCCAGCCTTCGGACAACTTGCGATTAAAAGTCCATAGATGCAACCTACCAAGTGTTCAGAAGTGTCTCTGCTCTGAAATTGAAAAAGTAGAGTCCATTAAGTATCTTGGTATAATTATTGATCAACGTCTCTCCTGGCATGGACATGTTGAATATCTTAATGGAAGAATTAGGAAACTTATCTGGATATTTAAAAAACTAAAACATGTCGCCCCAAACGATTTGCTTAAACAAATATACGCTGCGCTGGCTGAATCTGTCATGACATATTGCATCTCCGTCTGGGGAGGTACAAATAAGACAAAATTCATCGAGGTTGAACGAGGGCAAAGATGCTTACTCAAGGTAATGCACTCGAAACCCTATAGGTTCCCCACAGCTCAGCTATACAAAACTTGTGACCTCCTAAGTATGAGGAAACTATACATATTGAACACTGTGCTAAAATTACATAAATCACTATCTTTTAAACCACTCAACACTGCACGTAGAAGAAAAGACAAGCCCGCCCCTACTCCTCTAATGAAATCTAAATTTGCAAAGAGACAATATACCTCACAAGCGGCCCAATTGTATAACACTATCGATGCTAAAGTCTCTATTTATCCCTTACAGGTTTATAAATGTAGAAAAGTCATCGTAGAATTATTAAATACTTTAAACTATGATGAGACTGAAATACTAATATGTTAAAATTGTAATTACAAGTAGAAAATTATATGAACTTAAACACACACACACACGCACACTCTCACACACACACACACACATACACACACACACACACACACACGCACGTGCTCGCGCACGCGCATAAATAACCATAATGAGTAACAAAGCTTACCTACATAGTTTCTTAGGTTATTTATAAGTTTTTAGCGTAAGTTAAATATATAAACTAACTGTTAACTTTCTTGTGAACCCTGTATTGTATTGGTTGTTTTTGTACCCTTAATCTTGATGCTGGAAGAGCGGGATCTTCTGTCACAAGTATTGCCATACTTACAAGAAGGTCCCAACCCTATCCTTATTGTAAACACACTGATTGTGACCAATAAACAAATTTTCATTTTCATTTTCATTTTCATTTTCATTTTCATTTCATAACAGAGGCCCTTGCCAAGACGCACTACGCCAACTAGCGTTTCTATTCGTTTTGTTTTTAAGACTGCACCGAGCAAACATGTCGAGCGTCCAGTGGCGCCCTCATTACTTTTATTGTATTTTCTAAATAACTAAAGAATTTCCTTGCAATTCTACGTTTTTGAAGCGCAAGTAAAAACACAATTTATGGGATACGTAACAAACTTTAATAACAATTATCCTTTGAGTAGTCAGCTTAACGGGAAAAGGTGGCCACTTTTTTCCGTTAAGTTGATAACTCGAAGGTGAATTGCTATTAAACTATGTGATACCCTATAATTTGTGTTTTCATTTGTAGTACAAAAACCTACAGACCAATTTCAAGAAAATACTTTAGTTTATTAGAAAACACAATAATAGTAATGAGGGCGCCACTGTACGTCCGGCGTCCGCTCGGCGCAGTCTTAAATCAATCGCGTCACTGGTAGATCACGTGATACGAAAAGTCACGTGACGCGATTGGTTTCAAAACTAAACGAATAGAAACGCTAGTTACCTAGTTAGCGTAACGCATCTTAGCAAGGGCCTCAGGGATGACTAAGTAAAAGTAACCCTAAATCACGCTCCACAATCCCGAATCAGGGGCGGGTCCAACAAGGACCGTCCTTGATCATCTTGTGAGCAAGAGTCAGTGCATGAGGTTGCAGCGAGTTGCGTCACTGTAATCACAATTCGTGCAAATCTTAACGACTCGTTGTGCAATTTTAGTTGCAGGCAAACAATGATAATTGTTTACAATTCACGTGCTCATGTCAGGTGTGATCTAGATGGTGATTAACGTTGCACACGTCAATTTATGAAGAGCAAGTTATCCTTGGTGGAGGTTATGTTCGACATGGGCAACGTAAGTAAAACATCGTGTAACGAAAACATTTTAATGTAACCTAAACTAATACATCGACTCATTAATATTCTTTATCTACTTTATTTCCTAAAAGGCGTAAAGTTTTCGCCAAATAAGACAGAAGACCAATGTCGTGTCGGATAAGGGGGCCTAGCTAGACAAGATGCATAACGCTATCGAAAGCGATTTACGATAACTGACAAAATGTGTGGAATTTTCATAAGCAGCCGACGCGATAGATCGCTTAGTTAGCTTACGTCAGTACACACTTCCGTCAGTTTTCGAAAAACGCTCAAGTTCGCTTTATGCATTTTATTTGGGCCTGTAGAGGTTAAAAAAACTGGCAGAGACCAGAGAAATTTGGTACCTAGGTTTGTTGCTGTCAACAAGTAATAAGGAACCTATATTCCAATGCAAACTGTTACACAATAAATTAAGTTTCAGATCGAGAATCTAATATACTTTTATGTGAATTTTTATGTCTCTCCATTTTTCCATCTGTTCTTCGAGTAGCCCGCAAACTCTACGCCCACCACAGCCGAAGAAATCTTCGTAGCCACGCCAACGTTTATCAAATTTATATACAGTAGGTCAACACAAATATTATCTGAGAACAAATTTAACGAAGGCGTTGAAAAGTTT
>OZ014447.1:18410117-18518876 GCA_963966035.1 Acleris laterana
CCCAACATCCTGTAAGCTCTCGCAACTATCCTCTCAATATGTGATGAGAGTAATAGTTGTTGATCAAGTTGAACTCCCAGATCCCTAATTTCAGGTACTTTTTTTAAAGCGACGTTAAATATTTTATAGTTAAAAATAATAGGTTGGCGTTTTCGGGAATATGAGATTGTACAACATTTATCAGTGTTTAAGATTAATTTGTTAGCAACACAGTATTGACCCAAGCGATTCAGATCATTTTGTAGGCTCACACAATCATGTTCGGTTTTAATAATTTTAAAGATTTTAGTGTCATCAGCGTAAAGTAATATATGAGAATCCTGTATGCAATTAGCCACGTCATTAATAAAAATGTTAAACAGCAGGGGTCCGAGGTGGGACCCCTGAGGGACCCCAGAAGTAATGGGAATAAAACTCGAAATGTAACCTTTTACAGCAACGGCTTGAGTTCTGTTCCGAAGATATGATTCAAGCCACCTCAGGAGGTCGCCGTGTATACCGATTGCTGCGAGTTTTTTAGTTAATAAATTATGTGATATTTTGTCGAAAGCTTTTGAGTAGTCGGTATACACTGCATCCACCTGATAGCCATTACTCATAGCTTCTAGAATGATGTCTAAAAATTCACACAAGTTGGTTTCTGTTGAGCGTCCTCTGATAAACCCGTGCTGATGGTTGATTAAAAATGTTTTGACGGCCGGGAAAAGGCAGTCATACACGATCTTTTCAAATAGTTTGGGAATAACAGACAACTTGGATATACCGCGATAATTTTTAACACAATGCTTATCACCACTTTTATGGATGGGAACAATAAGGGACCTTTTCCAAGTTTTTGGTAAAATACCTTTTTTTAAAGAAACCTTAAATAAAATTGACAAGGGTAAAGCCAATTGCTTAGCACACTGTTTTAAAAATATGGGTTGCAGTCCATCTGGACCACTACCCTTAGAGACGTCAAGTTGCGTCAAATGTCTCAAAACTATATTTGGGCCAATATCTACCATACTAATAAGTGTTTCATTAGACTCTGTGACGGATAAGGAACAGTCAGATGTTGTGTCCACTTCAAATACAGATTGAAAGAATGTATTAAAAACATTTGCCATGCCCTGGCCATCCGATACTACTTGGTTATCCAAGTATATGGAGTCAGGGATGGCATTGTTACTCTGCTTAGACTTCACGAATGACCAAAATTGTTTAGAGCTATATTTTATATTACTTTCAGCACGCGATATAAATAAATCATAACAGATTACTTCTAAACCCTTAACCTCACGTCTCAACAAAGAGAAATGGCTGTAATCACTTTGTTTTCTATATATTTTCCACTTCTTATGTACTTTAAGTTTTTTGTTTATTAATTTAATTAATGGTCGAGTAAACCAAACCGGATACTTGCGACTTTCTGTAACGATTCTTGAAGGGACGTGCTTGTCCACAATCCCATCTACCACTTGATAAAAACACTGAACAGCCCTTTCAATGTCGTCTAAATTCAAATGAGAGTCCCAATCTACTTCAGATAATTCTGCATTGATAATATCGTAATTAGCTGCAAAAAATCGCCTTGAGACACGTGACGCAGGCCGAAGCAAGGAATCACCGTACCTAAAATCTGTTTTTAATATTAATGAAGGATGATGAGGGTCTTCCGGGAGGGAAAGTGGTTCAGCGCGAGTGACAGAGCCGGCATTATTGGCAAAAATCAAGTCAAGACATCTATTATTCGCATTCTGAATGCCATTGTACTGATTCCACCCCGTGAAGCACATAAAAGTAAAGACCTGGGAAGTCAACACATCTGCAGAAGGATTTTGTATAACGAAACTAGCATCTGCAAGTCTTGGGATCCAAACAGCCTCCCGTACATTGAAATCCCCAGTCAAAATAAATCCATCATCTGGGCGATCCATATATAAATCAGATATATATTCAAAAAACGTTAATTGTGAAAGAACCTGATTAAAATTTTGAGGGAAATAACAGCAAAATATGTGCAAACATTTCTTGATGGAACCAAAGGTAAGAGAGATATTGACGTTGGTAATGTCTGCATCAGGAAAGAGTGGCAGGATGCTCGAGTTATGCATGTCCACGCTGAACGGTCGGCGCACCGCTATGAGCGTGCCGCCGCCCAGGCTCATCCCAACACGCTGGTAATCTCGGTCAGTCCGATAAATATTGTACCTGCTATCGAACAACTCTGCATCAAAGATACCTGGAAGCAACCAAGTCTCACTCAAGCATATTACATCATAATCGGAATTTAAAAGGTTTCTGAAAAATGATTTAGTTTTAGTTCGCAAACCGCGAACGTTTTGGTAATAAACATTAATCTCCATGTTGGTCCCTATGTAAGAAATATATACTTATAGATAATAATTTATACCCAATAATGTAAAATCTTATTTGAATTACCAAATACAATGCAAAGACAGTATTCGTAATACATCCATGTCTAATTAGTTGCTGGCACCATGACATAACCAAAGTTATGAGATACCAGGCATAAAAGTAAGTAGCCACTAATATAAATTCCAATATTATAAAACCCCATAGATTACGGAAAGGTATATGTTGTTTAGTAGTTGTAGCGGGACAAATATAAAAACAAAGATTGCATAACAGATCAGCTGACGTTATGAATATCCAATCGTAATAATATGCTAGCAGCATAAATGACGTTACAAACTCGAAACTTAACCATAGTAATATTATCGTGCTAAAACTATCCACATCCAGTGTTGCAAAAAAAGATGTCTCAGCTTTAAAGTATAAAGGACTAAAAACTATAAAATACAACAAGTTAGTTGTATAAAAAATATCAATAACCCTTATTAAGTAATTTTTTTTAAACTATCCTCCGACGTGATGTGTATAACCGGTGATTTGTCCGACCGACGCACCATTATTGTACAATTCCGCACCCAGCAATAGGCATAATTCTTTTCTTTAGCTTTGTTTTTAGCCTTTAAAAGTAGGGACTTGTTATAAGCAGATAAGTGGTCATTAATGTAAATGCGTTCAGTAGCTCTGCTTCCTGAAAAACCCAAATCACCAGCCTTGAGATTCTTAAGTTTCCGAATAGTTGCCAAAAAATCGTCCTTTTTGTATCGTGATTGAAATTTGACAATAATTGGTTTTGGTTTCCTGTCAGCGGCGTCGTTCTTGACAGCTACGCGTGTAATAAAGTCAATATCCGTCTCCGTATTGATAGGGAACCCGCTCTTATTAGCAAGGCTCCGTATTACCTGAAGTAGGTTTTCTCCTTCGGTTTGGGGAAGTCCATTTATTTGAATATTAGACCGGCGGACCCACTGCTCGTTACGCATGTTCTCGGCTTTAATAAGCTTGAGATTACTTTTTAACTCGGCCACCTCAGACAGTAGGGTTTCCCGTTCAGACTCCAACCGAGTAACTTGGTCCGCAACTGTGTTTAAAGAGGACTCGATCCCGTTTATTTTTACTTCCCATGTACTCACTGTCAAAGATAACTTGTTAAGTTGATCAGTTACATCGGACTTAAACGACTCAATTGTGTCATGCAAAATATTAAACCTCTTACTAGCTTTTCTCTTTAATTATATAAAGGTTTCCTACCTAACAACAATGATACTCCCACCAGTGGAGTTATAAGTTCGAGATTAAAGTAACTTGTACAAGGCTGCCCCTGCTTTGGCTAATTTGTCAGCCATTTCATTACCATAGAGACCGTTGTGTGCCTTCACATAGTTCCATTTGATTTCAAGTTTGTTTTGAACACTGTCTAGTGCTCTGAAGTCAATTTCATTCTTTACCGGTTCTCCAGATGCCAACTTCCATCCTTTGCGTTTCCATCCTTTAAAAAAAAAAGTAGTCTTATGAATTATGAAATGTAGGTTATGTGGAACTTGATTTCGACAAGTTCTATTATTTTTAATAGAATTTATTACATCAATGTAATAAAAATTTAAACACTTACAACCAAGCTATGTAAAATTACTAGCATTTATTGACTTTCAAGTTGACAACGCATTTAACATAATTCTTATGTGAACAATCATTTGGACCCGTGTGCCAAATTTTATCCAAATATCTTATGAACCGTATAATTTGCAATATTAATCAGGATCAGGAAGTATTTGGCATTTTCATTAATTGTAATTAATATTTGTAGTGGTATGAAATTAGAACATGCCATTTGTCTTGCTGCTGGCACAAAATGACATGTGTTTAGGTCTACACTTAACCCGTTGAGCGCTTGGCATATATAAAGTGAATTACTTGTCATCTCTGTATGATGACAATTAGACTTGTTTATAAGAATTGCATTATGCACATGGTGCAGATAGGGCGCTCCACGGTTTAAATAAAGTTATTATTTATGCTGGATATTAATATATTATGTAGTAAATAATAATAATATTACCAGGTATCCACTTTGTGGCAGAATTGATAAGAAACTGTGAATCTGTGTGGATGGTTAGTTTTTCCACTCCATTTTCAAGAGCAGTCTTAATAGCTAGTGTGGCAGCTTGTATTTCGCCACAGTTGTTGGTAGCCCGGCCCGAGACTGGCTCACTCCTGTTGAACCTGTGCTGGTGTCCCCAATACACTCCGAGGCCTGCGCTAGCACCTTTCGTTCCATTGGCTGAACAGGCTCCATCCGTATAAACTTGGACAAAGCCTTCATCATCAACTTCAAAATCATTTGTATCATTGGACTTGCTTCTTTTAGCCTGAGGTGGATCTATTAAAATCGTTTTCTTACCTGTGGTGCGACTAGTCTTGGTTGCACCCTTTGTTATTTTGTCAATACCTTTAGAAAACGAGGTCAGTCTTTTCTCTATATCATCCATTTGTTTTGTTATTATGTCATCGAAACCATCATCAGAGAACTCTGTATTTGTTTCACTGTCTCCAGAGCTTTCCAAGTCCTTTTTTTTTAGAGGCCGCCTGGTCTTTGAAGATGTAGCATAAGACCTTTTCAAGTTATTACTAGAAGAACTTTTAAAACTGTTGGTGGGTCGCGTTGTATTACCGTAGGTACCAGTGGAATTGCCATTTACAAAGTCTGTAGCACTTGAGGCAGTATCAAACTTTTTGAATTTTGCTCCAGAGAATCCCTTTACTTGAGCTTCACAATCAGCCCACGTACTGTATATACCCGGGATTCGTCCTTTCGCTACGGCGTAAAACGGCATTTTTGTGAGCCTGTGAAATAAAGGCACGTTACAGCAAGAGACTGTACAGTTTACCGATGATACAAAGAAGATTTTGAACGTTGACCTCAGGATACCCGACATTCATACTTTTTTTGAACCACAGATTGTACAATATCTAATCTGACAAGATAGACAAGATCACAGATTATAGGATATGTCTAAAGAAGGACAAGATGCAAGTTGCTTAACGCTAACGTAAACGATTTTCGAGACTGACAAAATGTATGGAATTGACGTAGGAGTTAGGCTAAGGAGTTAGGCTTAGACATACCTACCTGTGCGTTACGCGCTCGCGGCGCTCGACCATCGCTCGACACATATCCTATAATCTGTGCGCTCGACGCGACCGTCTGACAGCTTACGTCAATCCTATACATTTTGGATAACGACATGATAACGATAACGAACGCAGAATGCATCTTGTCTTGGGCCTCAAAACCATTATAACACCACTGGACGAAAATTACGCTTCGTTTAAGCGAGTTAAGTTGTAAGATACAAATCCATTTTATTTTAAAGTAGGTACTCCAATGTATTAGAATAGATAGAATTTAGGTAATGTAATGAACTAATGAATCTCGCTATCTTAGTAGTCTGTGGTCTCACTGTAGACAGTACAAATGCAGTGTAAATAACATGACATATCAAATTATATGCATTATTTAGTGGTACATCATGTCCTACCGATGCTTTTTAAAATATTGGATTTTACCCGTTTTCAGTTTTACCACGATTTGACTTTTACAATAAAGTGTAATTTAACGACGCAAATTATTTTGCGTGCTCTACACTCGCTCGTGATCTTTTGAGTGGCCGCGATTCGCGCGTGATCTCCGCCCATCTCTTTCGCTCGTTATAATCTCGAATGACGAGTGATAGGGATAGAGCTAAATTAACTTAGAACTTCGATTTTCAAAGTAAGGAGGCCGTTGAAGTTCGTCATAAAGTAAAAAAATAATATCAATCTCAATGACCAATCTCACTTATAAAATCACCACAGGAATTTAAAGAGTAATCTCTCCAATGATAATCTTTCACATTCCAAGTATGCTTCAAATAGAGGATTTTTGTTTGGGAGCTACACACCAGCTTAAAACACGCTGACGTAACGTAACGCAGTACTTAAAGCGTCTGTTGCGTCACGAAAATAATGCGATTTAATCTTGATGGAGCTTAATTTGTTTACGCATATTTTTAAGCATAATTTAAGCATCGGTATGGTCGATCCTTAATTTTAAAGTAGTGTAATACCTACTGGCAGGACGTGTTTGCACATGATTAATCAATCACAAAAAAACCTGAGCTGTCAAAATTTTGTCTATGAATTCTCCTCGCTTGGAACTTGCCTTGGTACTGAAATGGAAAGAGCGGTGTAATAGTAATAGTTTTATAGGTTTTTCTTGTAATTGTGTAAAGACAAAATAAATGGTGTAAACTTGAAACTCTAGAAATATTCCCCGAGGGTCATGGCGTCGACAGGCAGTACACCTTTTCCTAAATGGCAACTGGCCATTCTTCTCGGCGCACCTTTGGCCATCGGCTTAGGTTACTTTTATCTAAAAAATAGATTAGATGATGCCGAAAAGAAAAAAGTGGCCGAACTCAAAACTAAGACAACAGTTTCTTTGGATAACGAGGAGAATAATTCTAAAGCGACTGAAAGCGCCATCGATCGGGCCATGAAGCTGAAAGGTGCTGGAAATCGCGCTTTCCATGCAGGCGAGTATGACAAAGCGATCTCACTGTACAACGAAGCCATCGAGTCGTGCCCGACCGACCGGCCGGTTGATTTGGCCACCTTCTACCAGAACCGCTCGGCCTGCTACGAGAAACGTGAGATGTGGGCGCAGGTCAAAGAGGACTGCACCGTGGCCCTCCAGTTCAACGAGAAGTACGTCAAGGCGTTCTTGCGGCGGTCGCGCGCGGCCGAAAAGAGCGGCGACCTTGTCTTAGCTCTGGAAGATGTCACGTCTGCTTGCATCCTTGAGAGGTTCCAAGTGCAAAGCTCTTTAGTCAATGCTGATCGCATCTTAAAGGCCTTGGGTCGGCAGCACGCCAGGGAGGCCCTCGCTAAGCGACACCCTGTCATGCCATCTAAACATTTTATCAGGACATACTTTTCTGCCTTCTCCGAAGACCCCATCGCTAAGATCATACTGGATGACAGTTTATCTGGTGGTTTTGTGAAGGCGAAGCAAGCTTTAGATGCCCAGGATTATGACACCATTGTAGAGGCATGTTCAGCGGAGTTAGAGGCAGACGGGAAGTATAAAAATGAAGCTTTACTGCTGCGCTCCACCTTCTACTTGCTGCTTGGTAGGCATGAGGAGGCACAGGCTGATCTGGGGAGAGTGATTGACAGTGATACTTCTACTAAGGTCAAAGTGAATGCACTTATCAAGAGAGCTTCGCTGTACACGCAGCTTGAGAACACTGAGCGCTGCCTGGAGGACTTTGCCCGTGCAGCTCAGCTAGATCCCAACAATTCAGACATCTACCACCATCGTGGCCAGGTTTACCTGCTACTGGAACGCATGGATGAGGCCACTGCCGAGTTTGCTAAAGCCGTCCAACTTAACCCTGACTTCTCAATTGCCTATATCCAGAAATGCTATGCTGATTACAGACATGCACAGCTGAACAAGAATGTGGGTGCTCTATCACAGGTCCGGTCAGACTTTGAACGTGCTCTAGAGAGGTTCCCCAAGTGTGCTGAGGCTTACATTTTGTTCGCTCAAGTGTTGTCAGACCAGCAGGAATGGGGCCGGGCCGAGAGCCTATTTGACTCGGCGCTGTCTGTAGACCCGCACAATGCCACCCTGTACGTCCACAAAGGCCTGGTGCAGCTGCAGAAGAGCACAGACTTTGATAAGGCTGTAAAACTCATTAATAAAGCCATTGATATGGATGATAAATGTGACTTTGCTTATGAGACCCTGGGTACCATTGAAGTGCAGAGGTAAGAGTTTTTTAGAATTCTGTAATTATCATTTATTGCTTCTTCTCTACCCTTATTTCAACACATAATCACCGGCAACTGAGAAGGTCTTCCTCAGTTCACCTTCTTCAGTTGCTTCAGTCTTAGCCAGCAGCATCCTCACATTATAAACACGTAGCATAAGTAGTACTATTAACTACACTACACTACACTTTATTATATTAGGTCATCTGCTTACTGCTCAGAGAGATAATAAGATAAAGTATTTCTATTTATATAAGACAATGTATTAGCATAAAGTAATGTAATTACAACACATTGTTTTGTATGGGTTGGTACTTATTGTCAGTGTCAGAGGTCAGCTTCAAAGTTCATATTTGATTATAATATATCAATGTAAGTGTCACTATCAGCAGTGTACAGTTGTGGCTCATAGCCAATTTGATTTAGGGCACCTCTACCTTGCACCATATTTAAGTAATGCTTTTAATTCTGCAACATACATATAATATAAATAAATAAATATCAGGGGACAATGTCACACCCATTGACCTAGTCCCAAACTATGCTTATAGATAGAAAACATCCATGACTCAGGACCAAATACATAAATGTTGTACGAGTATATGCTGCAGACTAGAGTATATTTTTTAAATTGGTTGATGTTATCCATTATTTGTTCTGATTACTTACTATCACTAAGTAGTGTCCTTGGAGCAGGAGAGATAGCAGATTATCTTTTCTTTGCATCAATTGTTTTACGAGAATTTTCGTTTTTATCTCAAGTATTTGTACAGTTATGTAATGTACCGTAATGTAAAGACTTTGAACATTATAAAACTATTTATATACTATTTACTTACTCTACCTATTGCTGAATACATGTCATGATCTGTCCAAAGCCTTTCTCACAGTTTTATGTATCAGCTTATTGCAGTGCAGCATATTATGCTATGACTGGGGGACTCGCAAAAGACGATCATACTCCTTTCTCAAAGGCTTTCAAGACATTTGCTATTCCTCTCGTGTTGTAGTTGTCTATCACCAACAGTGATCATGATCACACATCACGTGACCTGTTAGCTTTTCTAGCATAAAAAAAACTTTGTATGAGATGTAAATGTGGGCTACATAAGCCATCTTCGGGTGCACCAGCGCCCGACTGACTCGACTGACTGAGTCGAAGTGGTTGCCATGGCCTAAAATGGTCGGAAAGATCATCATCATCAAAAGTAGGCTTTATGCATTTATATTTATAGTTCCCAAGAGCCAAAGACTAAACTGAGAGTATTAAGTTAATATTTATTTAATCTTTATTAAAAGAACAACCTTAATATAGGTACATAAGGTGAACTTAATTCTGTAAGGCATTATTTTAATTAATTCTACCATTTAAACAAATATAAAACTGTAGTCAATTCTAGCTTTGTATTAATAAAGAATTTTCAAGGGATCATGACTTTTTCCAGGGGCAACCTGAAGCGGTCACTGGAGCTGTTCGAGAAGGCCATCGCGCTGGCCAAGACCGAGCTAGAGATGACGCACCTGTTCTCGCTGAAGGACGCCGCCGCCGCGCAGCTCAAGGTGTCCGAGCGCTGGGGGCTCGACTGGACCGTCAGCTAGGCGCACGAAACAAGGCATTTGCCAAGTGAGATTGGCTTTACAACACTGTTTTTTAATTTCAATTTAAAATCCCCTATTTTGCAATTCAGTACTTAAATGCCGATGCTTGATTCTAAAGATTTACTGGTACAAAAGCCAAGCTACTCATGTATTTGGTTTCGTTGTGCCGGCGCCGCGCCCAACAGCTAGCTAACCCAGGACGCTGTTTCTATGTCTAACTACCTATAGTGAGTACTTTCAGGTAGTGTAATGAATGTAAACAAACAAATCTACCTGTTATACTTCATCAGTCAGTAGAATCAAGAATTTTGACTAGTTGTTTATTAGAATCAGATTTCTTGTTTACATTATTTAATTATCTAAAAGTACTCGGTATACTTGTGCTAGTTCCTGTTACATTCGGGTCTATAACGAGGTCCCTAATTTTTATCTTAATTTATGTTCATCATCCTCAATGATTACTGCGCTCTGTAAACTCACTTAGTGCGAAAAATTGAAAACTGATTGTGCTGAAAATCTTTCTGTAATGATGATAGTTTACAAAACATAATAAACACACGTTCACTGCCTGTGACACGTATGTGTGTTCAAATTACATACTATTACCAGTTGGTGGCAGCGAATGGGTTAATCATGCGTTTACGAAGTCAATCGTTTGCTTCGTGAAGCTATATCCGCCATTAGTATGTAATCGTCTAGTGGCACTGGTCTGTTTCAGACGTATCACAAAAGTAAATTGTATTTGTAATGGTTACGGGTCGTGACAGAATCGACGAAATTTTTAGCGTGTATTGTAACTTGATGTGATTTAAAGTTTATTCCTAGATCGTTGTCACCTTGGCTCGTGTTACATGGGTTAATTCTTTATATCTATCACCGAATTGATGATGTTTCAATAGTCACACTATAAATAGGTATAAAATGCACATAGTGCGTAGTTCCGTTAAAAGTTGCTAATCTAATGCAGTTTTGGCAACCGAAATGTCCATATTGAGGCGACATACCGATTTGTTATGCCACATGTTTAGCCCAAAGCAACTGTAGCGCTTTACACGTCAGCATAAAGCATTTTGAATGTACAGTACGCGAAATAATGGAAGACGCTTCACAGCGCCGCCATCATCTACACAAGGGTCAGTTTTATTGAGAACTACTTTTCTAGACTCCCCTACGGATAAATCAGCATCTGTTTCTGGAAAAGCATTTTCACCCATCACGTGTAACTTCCAACCTTGACACTGGCAGAAAAAGAATTGAACTTGAGAAGTAGTTCCATTTTGAACCGCCGCATGTTTTTTATTTCCTCAAGTACTTGACTAAGTGTATCGAATCCATGGACATTGGCGAAGCGTAAAAAGACCTCCCGTAATCACTGGACACTGGCGAAACAGAAAATGGGACCGTCATATATAAATTGAATTGACGTAAGTGTCGCGTAAACCTGCCATTTGTTGTAGACTTCATATTGAAGTAATGTTGTGGTTGAATACTGTCGAAGATATGATGTACCTTTTGTGAAATTATGTAGTGATTGTCTTGCATTTAAAATAAAATAAATTGAAAAATTATATATTTTGCATCTTTACATAACAAACCAAATGTTGTTAGTGTATATAATGCAATTTTGGTACGAATGGTGGTGACCGGTGACGGGTGGTCGGAAACTAATCTCCTGTATAAGAGTGCGATTACAGCTATGATGCGAACAGTATGTCAATGTGATTATATGTTGTTACCTTAGTACAAATGTCTGTGTACTCTACTTTGTCTTAAGCGTTTTTGGTGCATTGAACGATAACAGAAACATTAATATATTATCTATGATATTATTGTTACTGTATCTGTTGACAATCACTTGAATGTGTATTAAAACACTGAGTAAATAATCTATATCTAATTATATCCATGTATAAACAGTTTTAATAGCTACTTTGGAAAGCGGCACATGTATGCGCCTTCACGCTATTCCACTTTGTTTGTTGTATAACAAATTTCTGTACGATTCAAACTATTTAAATAAAAAATAAGCTCCAAATATACCATAGCAAAATGTTTCGGGATTTTTAAACAACGTAGGTACCTCGTGCAAAGTGGCGTTGCTATTTCAAATGTTGCCGGCCTGTCATAATGTAACGGCGAAGTATTCGTCCCGGGGGTCGCTTTGTTGGTATTGTTTTGTAATCAGGGTAGTGATTCTCTGAACAACGACGGTCGGACGGACGGACGAGTGAATGTCCAAGCGGCGGCGAGTATAAGTAGTCCCGTCAGTGCAAACAAAAGGTTTAGCGCGTGCATTTTAAATTTAGCAGGATGGTTTCTGCCGATGGATCGAACGTATAAGGCTGCTTAATTGAAAATGCACGCGCTAAAATGTGTTTTGTTCGCTCTGACGGGACTGCCTAAACACGCCGCTGCGCTTTCGCCCGTCCGTCCGCGCGTCCGTTGTTTTTGAGAGAAGAACACCCCAGGCAAGAGCGGTTAGCACAGCACTCGTAACATGCCCTCCGCAGTGTGACGCACGCTCGAGCGGCGGCGCGGCTCTCGACTCGTGCGAGCAACGGTATTCCAGCTTTTATAGATTAAATTAAAATTGTATGTAGAGATAGTTACAATGCGGATATCTCTAACGTTTGTCGATGTTTTGGATGCATCCTTACCTTATTTTACCTTTAGATTGTGATTTAGAACTGCTCGCGGGGATTGTACGAGAGTTGTTACCTCACCGATAGTGGATAGATTCAATTTATGAAAAGTACGAAATAAATTATTCGAAACTACGTCATTGGTTTTAATGAATCCCTTATACCTACGAGTTGCAATATTTTTCTTAAGATTAAAAGCTCTGTATGTTACCGATCCTTTTTTAGGGCTCCTAGTTAGAATAGTGCCTCTTCATGTCTTCTCGTGGATGTCGTAAGAGGTGATAAGAGAATAAAAAGGCTTCTAGTACTCTTAGGCGATGGGCTTGCAACCTGTCACTAATACACTGGTAAACATCTTAGCCTGATTGTGCAAAACGTGGTTACAGAATTATCAACAACTTATTTAAGAGTGCTTGGTAACTCTGTAGCTCTGCCTACCCCACTCTGGGAATAAAGGCGTGAGTTTATGTATGTATGTATGTATGTAGTTTGACACCTTACAGTTTCGCTACGTCCGTCCGTCCGTCCATCCGTCCGGAGCATAGCTCAGAGACTTCGTTCTACACAGCTGTTATTTGGCATGAATAACATACATATTAGTCACGCCGACAAAGTGGTAAAATAAGATTTTATTTATTTAGTGTACAGTCGGCAACAGAAGTAGCTACGCAAACGAAGAAGTCAAAATGATCTGCACTCGACTCTATTGTCAAGAGAATACGTCGTGTCTAGATCATTTTGAGTAGGTACCTATGTTATTCTGCTTAGTTACTTTTGATGCTGACTAGCTGCTCCCCTGCACCTAACGGGGATGTTTTTTACCCCATTTGGTGTGTGGTGTAGGATAGGTCTTTCAAAAATATTGCGGGTTTGTGAAATGTTAAGATAGTTCTAATATCAAGAAATATAATATCGAGGGTTGAGTGGTCAAACCCGATAAATCAAAATAATTGTTTATTCAAATTTGAATAGTTTTGATGTATTTATTAATGTTCTTTTTGACACAACAAGTTATATCGACTTATCGGGTTTGACCAACCCTCGATATAATAGAGTCAAGTGTCCCCCCCCCCCCATCCTACAGTAAAAACTACAAATCGTCGGTGCTCTTGCAATACCGCATAAGTACAAAAATCATGTAGTTGCAAAATGTACCTTACTGACTTAGGTGCTAAGGTGTACTTTGCAACTTATTTAATTTGTTAGTTACGCGGTATTGCAGGAGCACTGACGAAATACAAAAACCGCCAAAGAAAAACTCCGTGAGTATTTTATGCCTTTATTACTCTGCGTTTTTAGGGTTCCGTACCCAAAGGGTTTCGTTACTGCAAAATATTTTCACACTAATCAGACTAATATTATAAATGCGAAACTATACACACTTTGTTGTAACAAACGCTAAATAACAAACAACATTTACCTACATAGGGATATAAAGGTATGTTTGTAGCGGATGACTCGTGGTCACACCAGTTTGTCACCCCAGTGCTATTCGCTTTAGTCGGTTATTCGTCAGAAATAATTTTTATTCCGCAAAAGTAGGTAGGTTAGGTTCGTTAGGTATCTTAAGATGCCCGAAGGGCAAATCGCTCAGAAATAGGAGCCCTGCCATAGGCAGGGCTCCGTCGAAAGGCACTGGGGTGACAAACTGGGGTGACCACGAGTCTGCACCCATGTTTGTGTGGTATCTACTCCTTCACGCTGTAACGGCATTACGAAATTTGATGAAATTTGGAATGAACTATAGTCTATACTATACTTTTAGGTATTTAAAATAATGTAAACATTCCAAACCACGTGACATTGTTAAACAGCCAATCAAAACTGTTTTATCGAACTTTGACGTACGACGACTTTGACGTCAGCCAATAGAAGCCGAACACTGACTGCTTCTATTGGCTGACGAACTATATCACGTGGTTGTTTTGTTTAAATTTTTTTAAATGCCTAAAAGTATAGACTATAGATTACACCGTCTCTCATTCTCTCTTCCAATCCCACCCAGTCTCAATCTCTACCGATATTTCACCCTGGCTACACTCGGGCGGCTACCCCGGCAAACAGCTGCCGATCAAGTTGGTCATGAGATTGGGCAGTTGTCATGTGTATCGTGCAGGTTTTGTATTTTTTTTATTGTTGGTCTGCCGCGGCGCGGGCGGCCTGCTGTGTTACAACGGCACAGTCACGTCCCTGCGGTATGGGGACGACCCCTTGGTAGGGAATGGACCCTTCAGCCCTAAGGGGAAATCGGTGGCCCGGCTGCGTTGCTCCATGACGATTAGTTGTGCAGGTTAGCTAAATTCAGTCGAGACTAACTATGGACGTGTTACTCTATAGGTGATGTGTTAGAGCTTGATTTAAAGACAATATGCAAATGTTATCTTTTTGTTTTTTACTTAAAAAGGGCCGAATCTTAAGTAAGAAACCGACGTGCGTGCATGACTCGATGTATGAATGTGGAAGAAGCGAAAGAAATTTGTCAAGATCGTAGCAAGTGGAAAGAAGTGGTCTCTGCCTACCCTTCTGGGAAACAGGCGTGATTTAATGTATGTATGTATGTTTTTACTTATAATATAGATCTTAATAAGGCGCAGGGTAAAATCGAAGTAAACTTCGTTTATAACGTTCAGTACCAAATACCTACTTTAAAAATCGAACCCTTATTTAAGTTACTTGTTGCAGCTACTACGTAGGTATATAGTCAATTAAATAATTCTCACTCTCATACGTTATTGTTATTGCGACAATGGTTTAAAATGTACAGGTATTTATGAGTTGTAGGTATGTACTTACGTATCAGGGAATGCAAATAGCTGGTTATAATCGGTTATTTTCATACAAAAACGGTTAATAACCGGTTATATTGCATTTCCTAGTACGTATGCTGTAAAAACCACGTCGTCGATCTTTTAGTAAAGGTATTGTATTTAATTCTGGCGCCGTTACTATCAAGTAAAAATAAGAGCTATCAAAAATGACATATTAAAGGCCTTTAGTTAAAATAAAACTTAATTGATTCCTTTGTGTATTGAAAGTTAAGTTACCCATTAGTTTGTATGACCACGTATGACTAACTTTCATTACACAAAGGATGCGATCGTGATTTTGTTTTCAATACGCCTTTAATACGATAATCAAAGACGATATGGTTTTTACCGTGTTGAATAGATAGAGGCCCAGGTGTAGATATGCTTTTGGTATAAGTAGGGACATATTCTAAGCCCCTAGCAATAATTAACTGCAATTTGGACGTCGCAGCGTTGGCAGCTCTCAGCTTATTAATTCACTACAAAAACTGCTCTGCCCAGAGGGCCCAAACAAGATGCATTACGCTAACTATCCTTCTATTCGTTTAGTTTTTAAACCAATCGCGTCACTGGCACACCACGTGACTTTTCGTATCACGTCATCTACCAGTGACGCGATTGGTTTAAAAACTAAACGAAGGGAAACTAGCTAGCTGTGTAAGGCTGCGTTTCCACTAGAGCTGTGCTAGACAGCTAAGCGTGGTTGCGAGGAAAAATCCACCAATAGGCACTGGTCCTACCGCGAGTGAGTAAGCTATGAGCTATCGGCTATTTTCTCAAGAAACGAACAAAAGATAATCGCTTTCGTGTAAATAAAAGAGAGAGATATATATTTATAGTTTATAGCTGGCTGTTCACACCGCCGGCAAAGACACTCTCCCACCGCCCGGCGAGTAAGCGATAATTCCATACAGGGTGACACCTAAGACGTAATACAAAATTTTATTTTCTGGATCCAATCATGAGTACTACGATCTTCTTTTACCATGGGACTTATATCGAAATCGGAAGAAAAAAATGGAATCTCCCATACTAAAAGCAATCAGCTGGTTTCACAATTTGTATGGAGACGGTCGATTTTGTGTTTACGTTTTCAAAGTTGGTCCCATATTAATAGTTGATCGTAATCATGAGTAGATTCGGAAAATAACATTTTGTATTACGTCTTAGGTGTCACCTAGTAGGTATAATGTTTACTAGCCGCCCGCTGATTGTCAACTGTTTCTAGTACATAATTTTACTAGTTGATAGCCGAGCTCGCTGATAGTTGGCGGTGGGACCACTGTTTACTAGTTGACCGCCGCGATAAAAGCTATCGACTATAAAACTAGCTCAGCGGTACTCGCACGTAAACACTCGCTTATAGCTCAGCGTCTAAACTAGTAAAACTATACTCGCTTCTCGCCGCTCGCCCACTAGTTTGTAGTTTATAGTTTCACTCGCTTATAGTTTGTAGCCGGCGCGGTGGGACCAGTGCCATAGGATAGTGAAGCTAGTAAAACAAAATCATCCTATTGGTGGATTTTTCCTCGCAACGCCGCTTAGCTGTCTAGCACAGCTCTGGTGGAAACGCAGGCGCAGCCTAAAACAGTCACGGGCGTGTTGGCATTATACGTTTAGCTGTACGGTGTTATACCATAACCTACTATGCTAAGCTCTGCTCTTTTTACAGCTTTTCGCACTACACTCACGAGCAAAATAATCGAATCAATGTTTGGAATTTTCCGCCCAATATCTTATTTCTTTCTCATGCGATCCTGAAAAATATTACCAATTGAAAGGTGATAAAATATGCTTTTATTTGGTACTAAATTTTTCAGCATTGCATGAGAAAGAAATAAGATATTGGGCGGAAAATTCCAAACATTGATTCGATTATTTTGCTCGTGAGTGTATATAAACCTACCTTTTTGCTACGCAACTCTCTCACTCACTCTGCAGACTATTATATGCTATTAGAGATGTTACTTGAGTAATTATATTCTTTACTGTTGGCCACTTACGTCTTGTCCTTTTCCGTTTGTACAAACAATGTAGAGAGGAAATACAACGCGGTCGACAGCGCAGTCTAAGTTTACGCGTTAATAGTTCAGAAATACTTGAAAACGCTATGGCGACTATCTGACGTTACGCTGTCAATGTAAAACGTCAAATTTTTCGAGTAGGTATGAGTTTCGGGTGAAATTCGATTCGTAATCAGTAACATCAACAAAGCATGTGTTCAAATGTGGGATGCGCAGTGTTATTTTGTGCTGCTTAACATTGGAGTGGCGGCCGGCTTGTCCTGCTTCAACTGCTCGTCGACGCAGCAGGACTGGAGCCGCTGCGCGGGAGACTTCGGCACCGTTCCGCAGCCGTTCAACAACACCAAGCTGAATTTGGTCAACTGCACTGGAGGTCTTTCCGCACGCGCGGCTCCTTATATTCTGTCTCGGTTTCTTTCCCTTTAGTTCTTCGCATCGGTATCGTGTTGGGTCGTCCCATTCGTTATTTGAATGTGACGAGTTAATAGGTAACTTGACAAAAAACGAATGGGGTGACCCAAGATGATACCTTTTATAGCTTGGCAAAAATGAGGTTGGCGTAGCGGAGGTGGAACTCCAATATCTTCGAGTGGCAACTACCACATTTAGCAGCAACTTTTTAATAAAAACACCGGTCGAGTGCGTGTCGGACTCGCGCACCGAGCATTCCGTATTTAAGATAATATCCTTCGCAACCGCACAAGAAAATACTAATTTTGTTATGTTTATTTTTTATGTAGTAAGGTCTATGTATTTTGACTAGCCTAAAACAGATTTTTAAAGTTATTTAATTAACACATCATTTTATTTTTTCCATTAAATATTAGGTACGTAAAGAGAGTCTAAAGCGTTTTTAACAGTTACCTATTTGCCTGAGTCAGCGTTTTTCTGAACGTTTAGTTTCATACGGCGTTTCTTCTCAGCTGTGCTCTCCTCTTGGGAGGCGCTAGTAGTCGTCATGTTGAAACACATACTGAATAGGTACCTAAACATCTTCTCTTCGTCTCCATCTTTCTTTTTTATTAGCTTAAGTAGCAATTTGACCAAACGATGTTAAATATTAACACTATCTGTTAAGGCGTTGGTGAAATTCGACATACCTAGATCGGATCTTTAGTACTGCAACGTCTAGTGTGTACAGTTGTTCCATGCATGGTTGTAGACAACGCTATGTGCTTCGTGCGTTCGTGGGCGGCGCGCGCCAAGCACGCGTGGCTGGTGCAGCGCGGCTGCTACCAGGCCGGCCTCGAGGACCCGCTGCCCCGCACGCTTCACATCCCCATGAGATCCATGTCGTGCAAACATGAAAGGTACCCTCGACAACTTTAAACCGAGTACTCCCTAGAGAGCCGTAAAGGGCCTGCTAGACGGTCGCCTACAAGCGACCTTGGTCAAATCAAAACTGACCGTGTACGCTTAGTACCGAATCGTATATGTAGCAAAATGTCCAGCGACGCAAGTTGACCAAGAAGCGAAATGTCAGGCGGCTTAATTAGCATTTTGCCCCATCAGCATATCATCCATAACGCAGATCATTAAATTAGCAAGTAGTCCGTGTAGCATAATGTCCAAACTAAATATTGTCAAAAACGCTATCACACAAAAAGCAAAACGTCAAATCTTATTAAAAGCAGTTAGCCGGAGTAGCAGAATGACCAAAAAGCAAAACGTCCAAAAATCTGAAGGTGAAAGATCTTATTGAAATTCAGAAAATGACAAGCAGAAACAAAGTCAATTGTTGTCAGATTGAAAGATAAGATGTATTCGTGTTTCTATTCGGTACCTAATAGGTATTTCTATCAAGTCAGGTTTTACCAATAAAACTCAATCTTTTTACATTGTGACATATCTACGTGACATTATACCTACTCTTGGACGTTTTGCGATTTTGGCGTTCAGGTATGGGCGATATAAAGTAATTTACGTTTTGGACGCTTTAAACATTGCACATTTTACATTGCTGTTGCTCTCAGGCCGTGTCTCTTCATGGACGTTATGCGAATTGGATATTTTACGATTAAGACATCTTCGTACGCTCTGATTCCGATCTGGAATCTTCTGGACGCGCAGCTTAAGAAGTGTAGGGCGACGGCACCAACGGTGGACACTTTTTGCTGACAAGCTCCAGTAATGGACACTTCACTCTTAATTCAAATTTCATGCGGTCCTAAATTTATTGTTGCAAAACAAATGAATAACCCTTATCTTCTGTAAAATATGAATCAAATGTCCATCATTGGTCCTTGTCCATTACTGCGGTTCCGTCACCCTAGTTGCACAAAAGATCTACCTACAGAGATACTCCATCCCGATTAAGCTACGGTAAGATGAGATAACACTACCCCTGGCCCGTATTACTTATGGCCAACTTTATCTCGGCGGATAAAGCTTCCGCCCTTTTCCCACTTACATACTGGTCAGACAATGACAGTTGTTTTATCCTCGCTTATCCACGTCGATGTATCACTTCTAGGGAATGCAAACCGGTAAACCGGATTACCGGTTTACCGCTAATACCGGCCCAGTCTGGCGTCGGTAATTTACCGCAAAATTTTAGAGATTACCGGTAATTTACCGAATGGTGTTAAAAGGAAAAAAAAACGCAAAACAACGTTGTACGCGCAAATTCTGTTGCGAATATCAGAATAAAACTCTAAGTAACTATTTATACTTTTACTGACTTATGAATTACTAGCGACCCGCCCTCGCTTCGCTTCGGTTTATTTGAGTTTTCTATAACACACGTACAAAAAACAAAATTTATTATACATAAAAACCTTCCTCTTGAATCACTCTATCTACTTAAAAAAAACCGCATCAAAATCCGTTGCGTAGTTTTAAAGATCTAAGCATACATAGGGACAGACAGCGGGAAGCGACTTTGTTTTATACTATGTAGTGATGATTAGTGTTATCGCTCGCGCTACCGATTTACCTGTTTGTACTATCAGCCCAATGGAACCCTGACCCACCATAGAACGGTGTCACAGTGACATTATAAAACAATTTGTTTGACACTTCTTATGACTTGAATCATAACGTCTCTGTGACACAGTTCTATGGTGGGTCAAGGTTCCAATGGTCTGATAGTACCTGCCTACCCAATAGTTAACTTAAGAAAAAATCGACAACCTTACGAGTATGTTTGCATATTCTATAGGCTTCATACTTTCGATTGGTTGATGTACAAGTAGATTTTGTGGTGTATAGAAGTATAAGCGTTTATTTTATATTTTTAAGTTGATAGTTGACCAGAAAATTAAGTTTAAAGTGGCCTTGACTACTAGGTAGGTAGTTATTTAAACAATTTCAAGAATAGAAGATTGACTGATGATATGTTAAAATGTGTTTTAAAAGTGCTTTTGGTACCAAAATATAAGATTTCGAGTATTTTCTTTTTGACAATGTGATTACCGGTATTTTACCGGTATTACCGGTAAAAATGTACAAAGACCGGTAATTTACCGGTTTTCAAATTTGGCCGGAATTGCATTCCCTAAACACTACCATAATAGGCCCGCTGTTTCGTTGGTTTCCAGGTTCGGTGACGCCGAATACAAAGTGTGTCTTTGCCAAGCAGACTGGTGCAACTCTGCAAAATCAAACGTTTACCACGAAACGCAACTGAAGTTTACGAAAAGTGTCGTCGCGCTATTAGCTTGTTACATTCCTTATTTGTATATGTTATAATATTAGATACTGTCATTGTATGAGGATTTTATTAATTATAGTATTTTATTTAATGGTGGATTATCTTTTCGCTCCAACAACAACGGCCACAACGATTTTAGTCTATATTATAAAAGATCCTTGTCGCAAAATGACCAATTTGTTTGTGTTACTAGGTAGGTTAGGTATAGATGGTTATAACTCCAAATGCGCGAAGGGTAAGCCGCGCAGAAATAGGAGCCCCACCATGCGGGGCTCCGTCGACTTTAGCTAAGACAGACGTTAAATGAAAATAATAAACAATGTGGCTATTTTGCGACTCGGACTTTTTGAGATGCAGGCTACAAGCGATGTGGTCATTTAAATAAATAATATAACACTAGAATCCGCGCCTATGGCCAATTTCAATCCATCCGGGTCACTCTTGCGCGTCAGTGGCGCCCCCCCGCTCCCAGTTCGCTCGCGGCTCGACGCCGATACGCATTAAGTTTTTTACGCGCTCTTACATTTGTTTCTAACTTATCATTATCACAGTTGTTTACTTTTATTATTAAGTTCTGAGTCATTATTGTTATTAAAGTGATTTTATATACTTATAATATTGATTTATTTATTGACCGCCAACATCCACTACACTGGCGCACCAACTCGCGGCACGCATACCTACGCGCGAATAGGTATTGTGTACAAACGAACTCACGATTACGAACCGGTGGTTTTTGGTGAACAATATTACGTTTAATAACTGTGTTGTGATGAATGTGAGTGCTTAACATTACTATGCCGCGAAAACGAGCAAGTTTATCCGGCGGGGAAGCCACCGATGGCAGCTCAGTAATGTCGGAAGGACAATTGGCATCGTTTCTGTCGACGTTTGCGCTAGCTCAAGCGGAGTCCAACCGCCTCTTGGTTGAGAGTTTGCTAGCAGCGTCGGTTTCGAGAGACGCCTGCAATTCAAATCCATCACCGACCTACTCGCCGACGCCATCTTGTGCCAACGCCCAACCTGGAAACTTCGCGAACTGCACGGCAAGATTTAATGGCTCATCCCGTGATCCCGACAAGCTAGAGGCATTTCTGGACAGTGTCGAAGTATACAAAGATTGTAAAAACGTAAGTGACCCGCATGCATTGAAGGGCCTCCCCATGCTGCTTGAAGACGAAGCCGCGCTGTGGTTCAGAGGGGTCAAGGCCACTATAACATCGTGGGACGACGCGCTTCGTAAGCTCCGCGCCAGATTCGGCGTACCTAAACCGCCGCATAAAATCCTCAGGGAGATCTACGCTTCGGAACAAGGAGAGGAACGAGCCGAAATCTTCATAGGGCGCCTTCGTGCGCTAATAGCAAAAATGCCATATTGTATCGAGTCGGCATTGCAAGTAGATATAGTATAGTATATTGGATAAACGCATTCGAAAAAGAGTTACACGAGAAGCGATAAGTGACCTTGACAATCTCCTAGAAAAGGCTATAAACATCGAAGAATCGCTCGCCGAAGCACCTTCATGTTTACCGCGTCCGCAGACTGCCAGCGCAAACATAATTACGCGCGCTCAAACGTCGAGCGAACGGAGCGACGCCAACGGTTCCATGGCGCGGTCTTTTAACCGTGCCGCTGCCGCCGCGCCTATGCCGCGCGCCGTGCACGAGCCGCACGCGCCGACCGCGCCGCCGCCGCCGATGCGGACGACGTCGACTACCAGAGACTGTACGGTGGTAAGCGAGACTGCTAAAAAAGGTAACAAACTTTTCTGTGTTTATTGTCGTAAAAGTGGTCATGATCGTAGTGAGTGTTCGAAATTACATCAAAGAGTTAAAAGTGATAACACGTTGCGTTGTTTTGGTTGTAACGCTAAAGGCGTAACGCGTAGTAACTGCGAGAAGTGTAATCCGAAACCGAACCCCAAGGACTCTTTTTGTGCGCTCGATATTGATAGCGTTGATACTGTGTCAAAGATTAATTATGTACAGACTGGACATTTAAATAATAATGTGTCAAAGATTATTTCAATTCAGACTGAACATTTAAATGATGACGTGTCAAATATTATTTCTAATGAGAATGTACCTTTAGATAACTTGTCAAAGATTATTTCAATTCAGACTGAACATTTAAATAATGTGTCAAAGATTAATTTAAAACAAAATGTTAGTCATAATGTTTCTGAAAATGATTGTGTGAATAGTGTAGCTCAAATTACTGTACCACAATGTTCCGATGAGTCGCAAGCGAATTGTGTGCGTGAATTACCTATCTCGTCCGATGTGTCTACCGGTGGTCGTCCTATTTTAAATATCGTAGTGTGCGGTCATCGCGGTACCGGTCTAATGGACACAGCTGCAAAACGCAGTATTGCGGGTGTCACATTATATGATCTGCTTCGTAGGCTACATCATCCATTCCGTTATTGTTCGATGACCGTCAAACTTGCGGATGGGACTGTAGGCGAGAGGAAGGTTAAATTAGCTGACGTGGAGGTATCACTTAAGGGTTCGATTATACCTACCACCTTTGTTATTTTTCCGGACGCGGTTAACAACGAAACCTTGTTAGGCATAGATTTTCTTCGCAAAGCTCGGCTTATCGTTAATATTCCCGCCAACACGTGGTTTACAGCTGATCGACCTCAGGACATTCACCCTTTACGTTCCGAAACTTCTCGCGACTTCGTAGGTTGTTCTTCGACCGATCTCATCCTTAGACCTAATGAGGGGACAATGCTGTTACCGCAGGAGAAGGACTGTCTTGCCGCTGTACTCCAAGAGTACGAAGACATTTTTGGAGAAGGGGGAGGTCCAACGCCGTTGGCGGAACATAGCATTGATACGGGAAAACATTCACCAATCGCTGTGCCGCCATACAGACTCACGCCTGCCAGGCGAGCCATAATGGAGGTTGAGATAGAAAAGATGCTGAAAGATGGCATCATTGAGGAATGTGAGTCTGCATGGGCTGCACCAGCTCTTTTGGTACCCAAGAAAGATGGGACCTATAGATTTTGTGTGGATTATAGGAAGTCCGTCACGAAGAGCGACTCTTACCCACTTCCTGTAATTGACGACCTGTTGCAGTACACTGGTAAAAGCTGTTATATGAGCACCATCGACCTTCGCTCCGGGTACTGGCAGGTAGGTGTCAGGGAGGAGGATCAGGACAAGACCGCATTTGTTTCGCCTTTCGGAGTCCACAGATTCAAGCGTATGCCGTTCGGGTTGCGGAATGCACCGGCTACGTTCCAACGACTAATAGACCGATTTCGTACTGGGTCCTCTCTTCGAGGCATGACTATCCTAGGGTACATCGATGACCTTATCCTTATATCTGACAGCTTTTCGCAGCATATTCAAGATCTCCGTGTTGTCTTTGACCGCTTACGCGTCTTCAATCTGCGAGCAAACCGTGCCAAGTGCGTCTTTGCACGTGAAAGTGTCAAATATTTAGGTCACATCATCACGCCTCAAGGAATAACACCAGACCCAGACAAGATTAGTGCAATAACGGAGATGAGAGAACCTACGTCTGTGAAGCACCTGAAGTCCTTCTTACAGACCTGCTCCTGGTTTAGGAAGTTCGTTCCTAGTTTCTCCCAAGTCGCACAGCCGCTGACTATGCTAACTAACAAAGATCAGTCGTGGTTGTGGGAAGAAGCTCAGGTCACCGCGTTTAACGAACTGAAAACGTTGCTGACCTCATCACCGATCCTTGTTCAGCCGGACTACACTCGTCCGTTCGTGCTGAGGACCGATGCCAGTAACTATGCTTTAGGTGCGGCTCTACTGCAGGGGGAGTCCCAACGAGAGGAACGTCCAATCGAATACGCCAGCCGTCTACTCACATCAGCTGAACGTAATTACTCTACGACAGAGCGAGAGGCACTTGCGGTGGTGTGGGCTGTCGAAAAGTTCCGTGGTTATATCGATGGACATCCTGTGCGTGTGGCTAGTGATCATCAGCCCTTGAAGTGGTTGCTCACCCTGAAATCGCCGACGGGAAGATTAGTTCGCTGGGCAATGAAGCTCCAATCCTTCGACCTGCAAGTTGATTATACACCTGGAAAAGCTAATGTCATAGCCGATTCCCTCAGTCGCCCACCGTGTGAAGACGTGGATCGTGACTCCTGTGGAATCTGTACTGTGTTTGTTGACACGCCGCGGTGGGAAGCTGCCGCTCTACGTGAAGATCAACTCGCCGATCCAGAGGTATCAAAAATCGTTAATGGCCTTGAAGGAAAAGAAGAAGTGGAGATAAACAGGTGGACCGAAAGAGGTTACCACATGAGTAGAGGAGTACTTTATCGGTATGCAGAGGCTGATACCGAAGAACCGCAATTAGTTATACCTGAAAAGAGAAGGAAGCAAGTAATGGTTGAATGTCACGATACTGCAGTTTCCGGTCACGGTGGGGTAGACAAAACTCTGCACCGCATTTCTCAACGGTTCTATTTTCCTGGCATGCATTGAATGCCAGAGGTATAAACCGTCCAATCAAAAACCCAAAGGGTTGTTGCAAACACCCGTTCCAGCTCAACGATTCGAGGTACTAGCAGTCGATCTTTTTGGTCCGCTTCCTAAGGGTGCCAATGGAGAGAGATGGGTGCTTATAGTAGAAGACACCGCTAGCAAATGGGTTGAGTTATTCTCTCTTGTTGAAGCCACAGCTGAAGCTTGTGCCAAAGTACTGATCGAGGAAGTCTTCTTACGATTCGGAGTGCCTAGACGACTTATTTCCGACAATGGCGTACAGTTTATTGCCGACGTTATGCAAAAGGCAATGTTCGCTCTGAACGTGAAGCAAAATCTGGTGCCGCTGTACCATCCCGAGGCAAATCCGGTAGAAAGAAAGAACCGTGATTTAAAAACGCAATTGGCTATCCTGGTACAAGATCATCATAACGAATGGCCAGAGGCTCTGGCTTTCATTCGTTTTGCTTTGAACTCTTCGCATACTAAGTCTACGCAGCGGACCCCGGCTTTTCTTATGTATGGCCGTGAGTTAAGGTCTCCATTGGATGCTCAAAGTGATCTTCGCGCTGTTATTATGGCCGAAAATTATGTGCCGCAAATTACACCGTATCTGCTCAAGCTTGTAGACACGATCAAATCCAGTAAAGAGTGCATAGAGAAACAACAAGATATTCAAAAGGCTGCAAAAGATGTTCGTCGTCAACCTGATGACCTGTTGGTGGGTGATCTGGTATTAATGAAAACTCACATTCTTAGCAATGCCTCAAAGGGTGTCACATCAAAGTTCACTCCAAAGCGTGATGGCCCCTACATAGTTACGAAAAAAGTGAGTCCCACCACTTACCTTGTCGCTTTCCCTGATAAGAAAGATGAGGTAGTTGGAAAATATCACATCTCAGATTTAAGACGTTATCACAATCGAGAGGATGAATGTCTTGAGGTCCCGAAGCCGGTAGCTCCTGTCCGTCGTCGAGGCCGGCCTCGTAAACGTTAGTTTGATTTCGTAAACCCTAATTTTATTTCATAAACGTTAGTGTTGTTACGTAAATCTTAGTTTTGTTAGGTTTTGTTTGGTAGTTTTGGTAGGATAAGAAGTAGCATTTCGTAAAAACATATGATTTGTTGTTGTGTAACTCTAGTTTTCGTCTTTTAACAAAAAAGTTAGTTTTGTCTCTTAAACGTAAGATTCGTTTAATTCTGTTTGACTAGTTGTGAGGACACCTTTTTAGTCAAAAGGGGGAGTATATAACACTAGAATCCGCGCCTATGGCCAATTTCAATCCATCCGGGTCACTCTTGCGCGTCAGTGGCGCCCCCCCGCTCCCAGTTCGCTCGCGGCTCGACGCCGATACGCATTAAGTTTTTTACGCGCTCTTACATTTGTTTCTAACTTATCATTATCACAGTTGTTTACTTTTATTATTAAGTTCTGAGTCATTATTGTTATTAAAGTGATTTTATATACTTATAATATTGATTTATTTATTGACCGCCAACATCCACTACAATAAATAAATATCAAGGAACAATGTCACACCAATTGACCTAGTCAATCATAACGTCTCTGTGACACAGTTCTATGGTGGGTCAAGGTTCCAATGGTCTGATAGTACCTGCCTACCCAATAGTTAACTTAAGAAAAAATCGACAACCTTACGAGTATGTTTGCATATTCTATAGGCTTCATACTTTCGATTGGTTGATGTACAAGTAGATTTTGTGGTGTATAGAAGTATAAGCGTTTATTTTATATTTTTAAGTTGATAGTTGACCAGAAAATTAAGTTTAAAGTGGCCTTGACTACTAGGTAGGTAGTTATTTAAACAATTTCAAGAATAGAAGATTGACTGATGATATGTTAAAATGTGTTTTAAAAGTGCTTTTGGTACCAAAATATAAGATTTCGAGTATTTTCTTTTTGACAATGTGATTACCGGTATTTTACCGGTATTACCGGTAAAAATGTACAAAGACCGGTAATTTACCGGTTTTCAAATTTGGCCGGAATTGCATTCCCTAAACACTACCATAATAGGCCCGCTGTTTCGTTGGTTTCCAGGTTCGGTGACGCCGAATACAAAGTGTGTCTTTGCCAAGCAGACTGGTGCAACTCTGCAAAATCAAACGTTTACCACGAAACGCAACTGAAGTTTACGAAAAGTGTCGTCGCGCTATTAGCTTGTTACATTCCTTATTTGTATATGTTATAATATTAGATACTGTCATTGTATGAGGATTTTATTAATTATAGTATTTTATTTAATGGTGGATTATCTTTTCGCTCCAACAACAACGGCCACAACGATTTTAGTCTATATTATAAAAGATCCTTGTCGCAAAATGACCAATTTGTTTGTGTTACTAGGTAGGTTAGGTATAGATGGTTATAACTCCAAATGCGCGAAGGGTAAGCCGCGCAGAAATAGGAGCCCCACCATGCGGGGCTCCGTCGACTTTAGCTAAGACAGACGTTAAATGAAAATAATAAACAATGTGGCTATTTTGCGACTCGGACTTTTTGAGATGCAGGCTACAAGCGATGTGGTCATTTAAATAAATAATATAACACTAGAATCCGCGCCTATGGCCAATTTCAATCCATCCGGGTCACTCTTGCGCGTCAGTGGCGCCCCCCCGCTCCCAGTTCGCTCGCGGCTCGACGCCGATACGCATTAAGTTTTTTACGCGCTCTTACATTTGTTTCTAACTTATCATTATCACAGTTGTTTACTTTTATTATTAAGTTCTGAGTCATTATTGTTATTAAAGTGATTTTATATACTTATAATATTGATTTATTTATTGACCGCCAACATCCACTACAATAAATAAATATCAAGGAACAATGTCACACCAATTGACCTAGTCCCAAACTAAGCTCTAGGCTTGTATTATGGGTACTAGACAACGATATATTTTTTTATATAGAGAAACATATAGGTACTTAAATACATAGAAAACATCCATGACTCAGGAACAAATATTCGGGCTCATCGGCGCTCATCACACAAATATCTACCCTTACCGGGATTTGAACCCAGGACCGCTAGCTTCGCAGGCAGGGTCACTACCAACTTCGCCAGCTAGCTTATTTCGCGATTAAGTAATTTTGCGACCTAGCGATTCTACTACTAACCCTTTCCGCTTTCACTTTATCTGAGAGTGTATTCCTCGAAAAGGTTCGTAAGAAGTGTGTGTTAGTGGGCCGCCGGGAGCCCAAGATGGCCGGCCGCCGCGCGCCTGTGCGCCCGCGCTTTTTGCCGCCGCCACACCGAACCTACCTACATAATTAAGAAGAAAATAATTTTCACATCGCGATCTATTGATTGGGCTACATACAGTCGGCCTAGGAATTGTTGTGCCTGTGTCGGTTCAATCGGATGCGAAGTCTGAGCAGTTTTGTTTTACTCATGTTATGGCAAAGATCGGAATAGGTAGAGCTAATTTGCCTAAACTTGACGCATATTCATTCATGCGTGAGCGAAATGGGAATACATTATTGAATGAAGGTGCATCCAGTTTAGGCAAATTAGCTCTACCTATTCCGATCTTTGCTCATAACGTTTTTTAGGGTTCCGTAGCGAAACTGTGAAAACGGAACGTTTTTATAGCCTGACCATATAGATGAAAAAAACCTCGCCATATTGAGGAAATTATAATAATATAATTAACTGTCATTTCTATGCAATTCACAAAACACAGATAAAAAAGTATTAGTGGCAGCCCCATTGGGGGTTTATTATTTTTCTGGTCAGGCTATGCCTTAGTTTCACCATGTCTTCTCCGTCCGTTTTTCTGTATGTTACTGTCCCTTTTCCTTAAAAAATATCAATTTGTACAGATATATACTGCGCATAAAATGAAATTTGCTTATACTATAAGTAAAAAAGATATTGATTATGGTACAGTCGAGTACAAAGATATATGTATTCACTTTTGCAGGGTTGGCAACGCATTGGAAGTCTCAGGTTTGCAGTCTTGAGGTTTCAAATGTCTATGGGGCTCAGATCCCGCTTACCACCAGGTATGTTCGAGGGTTTGTCCTTGTTATAAAAAATGTTAAAACATGTTCCTCAACCTCATATTATCGTATGTAGGTACATACGTCTTACGGGTGTAGGACCAGACGCGCGATCCGCATCAAAAGGGCATTTTTTATAGGTAGATAACTTTCTTTTATTAACAACGAAAATAATTTAATATGGTCAGTCTATAGTTAACAATAATTACATTAAATAATTTACCTAGTACAGTTATAAAATCACATTCATCTATCTTCGTCGTCGTCGTCTTCGCCATCGTCGGCTTTGTCGTCGTCGTCGTCCAGGTCGTCGATGACGGCGGCGGCGTCGCTCGTCACCGCCTGCGCGATCAGCCCGGTGACGCCCGTGCTGTTCCGTCGTCCTTTCAAAAAGTCATAAACATACTCTTCTACAGTGTCTTCGTCAAACAGTAAGTAATCTGCTATGTCCACCTGCCTTTTCCCTCTGGTTGTTTCAACAGTCTTACGTCTGTAATTGTCTATATCGACGTCGCTGTCCACGATGCCTTTCCTGTAGACGTCTACGGGCACGTCGCTGCCATCGCTGACGTCGTACTTGATCCCCACATTAGCCTCTTGGATCTCAATCGAACCGACGCCGTTATTCACTAAGGATTTCAAATTAGACGTCCTGCTTTTTCTATATGCAGCCGGCTTCTCATGTTTCTTTTCTTTAACTGGATGCAAGTGTTTTACTTCGTTAGTTTCATTAGTTTTTGGGATTTCGTTGCTAATTGCATAGTTGTTGATGGGTTTTGATTTTGAACTATACGTTTTGACTTTGGAATGTCCTTGTATTATAAGGTATGAAGGTGTTGAAGACTCCAGAGTTGGCTTGCGCTGCTCAGTAGCTGCAGCAGCGGTAGCTGCCGGTGTGGTATACCGCAGGTGTAAGTAGGGGTCGTGACTAGGCTTGGGAGCTTCGTGATTGGGACTGTTAGAGATAAACGGGTTCACTGGAGAAAGTATTTTTTCTGAAGAAGTCTCTGCAGTTTTAGTGACAGGTGGCGGTTGCATAGTTTGCATGGAATCTAATTTCATGGGATCCTCGGGAAACTGTTCTTTGAACACTTGAATATTGTTTGACGCGTGCGCGTAGAGGTTGTCTTCGGGTCTCTCTGGGCCGTTCACCAGCGGCATGCTCATCATGGAACCTAACATGTCTAAAATGGAAGCTTTGTTACCACTTGGCCGTGTAGTAGGTATTGGTGTCGGCTGGAAGAACATTTTCTTGTCAGTTGTTGTGTCTTCGTAGTATTCCGGAGTTTCTGTAAACGAATCTGCAGCTGTCCAGACGGTGGCGGGTTCGGTGAAAGTAGTGGGTGTAGGAGGTCGCTGAGAAGAAGGTGGGGCCGTCGGGACGAAGGTAGGTAGCAGTATTGGTTCGAAGGTCACATGCGGTGGAGGAGCTTCCGATAACATTGGTTTATAAAACGCGTATGGATGCCTCGACAGATCGAAATGATCGTTGAGGATGAGGTTAAGTGTGTCGTTCACTTCACTCTCGTCAAACGGAGTCGTGGGTCCCCATCCCGCGTAGTCGCTGCCCACAGAACTGTTATATTTCGAATGATTGGTGCTTGTTATCCAATTATGATTCGTAGTTGAAGACTGATAAATCAAATTGGATTCTTGCAAGGCGTACAGCGACGTCAGTGGGTCTGGAGCGCTGGTTGTGGTTTCTCTGGTTTCATGTTGCGATTCGGTCGGATTCGGGTGTGGCATTTGTAACGGTAATTCCTCATCATTGAGTATAAAGAGCGGTGTTTTGCGTCCAGGTGGTGGGAGCGGGGGCGGGACGAGAATAGTCATTGGGTATTGTTCGCTAAGTTTGTACTGGTATTCCTCGTATTTGGGAGGCGAGGTGCGGTGTGGACGGCGGGATGGAGGATGCGGGGGGCGGGCTCCGATGCTTGGTTTCCGGGAAGAGACGCCGAGCATGAGGACCTCGGACTTCCTCTCGGGGCGGGCGTCGTCGGCCCAGTAGCGGACGCGCTCGAGCACGGGCGGCTCGTAGTCGTAGGTGGGGTCGTTGTGCAGCGGGTCGCCGCGGCCCGTCAGCGGCCGCCACTGCTCGAAGTCCATCCGGGGGGAGAACACCGACGCCGCCCCGGCGGGCATGTCGGCTGCGACTGCAAATGATTACACAGATGAGATCAATTGTGAGCATGAAAAGGAAGCAACATAAGAATTGGTATATTCCTTTGGGGGCAAGTTAAAAGGTTGTTCGAGAAAATATAAATATCGCTTCCAACAAAACTTTGCCTGGTAGCGATAGCAGTTCAGAGCAACATTGGGCGGTCGCGGCGCAGCGCAGCTTATTTATGCACAGGTTTTATACCAAACTAGTTTCTGCCCGCGATTTCGCCTGCGTAGATTTCGATTATCGTTATTCCCTTTAAAACAAAATAATTGCGGAATTAAAGCCGTAAAAGAATAACAAACAAACACAAACTTTCCCATTTATAATATTAGTCGGATACTGAAAAAGGATACCTCGTTTTATCTCTCTCTTCTACCTATGTTTAATAAAAAGGGCACTCATAATAATGAATAAAAAATATAAAAATAGCGAACTCTCACTGTAGAGTAAAGCTCGTTTTAAGATGCCTCAAAAATTACAGTGTTCCATGGTTTGACGTTTACTTTAACGTGTCTTGTGACGCGCCTTATCCAAGCCTTGGCTTGTTTATTAATATCTACGGCTCTGCAATATTCTGTCTCTGCAATGTTCTGAAAGTTTCTAAAGTGAAACTTTCACCTAAAATTTCATGCAATAGGTACTCTGAAAGTTACCAAAGAAATACGTTACGAAAACTTTTCGTGAAATTTACTTGTGTCGGAATAATTTCTATCTAATTACCTATGTAACTTCCAGAAGCTGTAATTTTCGGAGTTAAGGAAAGTTATGCAATTCTTCAGAAATCGCCCATCGCCATCACTAAACACAATTTTCGCTTAAGACTAAGGCCCTGTTGTTTGATCAGTAGTTAAACTAACTAATTGTTAAAATTTGAAAAAGGAATCGAAAATTTGAAGTAATCTCAAGGAAATGTGTCAAATTTTCAATTCCTTTTTCAAAATTTAACAATTAATTAGTTAGTTTAACTAATGATCAAACAACAGGCCCTAACATTTGAGGTTTTTAGTCTGTAGTGACCCTGCCTACGAAGCTACCGGTCCCGGGTTCAAATCCCGGTAAGGGCAGATATTTGTGTGATGAGCGCAAATATATTTACTAATTATATTTTTGTCAACGCTGCTCGGAAATGTGACATTTTTGGTCCGGTTTGGGGTAAAAAAGCATCACAATAACGACAGGCAAAAAAATGTTCTTGGCCTATTTCATACTGGCTTTTTATAATGGCTTTAGGAACAAGTATTTATAGAATCATTGGTCTACAAGTGTACAACAAACATACCTACATACATACAATCACGCCTCTTTCCTGTAGGGGTAGGCAGAGACCACTTCCTTCAACTTGCTACGATGCCGACAAAATTCTCTTACTTCCTCCACACTCATTGGTCTAGTTTCGAGTAAAAATGCCCGTGTGGTTACCTTGACCATTTATCCTATTGAAGTTATCTTTAGGTAGGTAGGAATTTGCAGGTTCTCACAAGACAGGTTCGTGCAGGGCTACTTACAAGACACGTTGCTGCCGTGCCGGAGCGCCCCGGCGGGCCCGGGCTCCGCCGCCGCCGCGGCCAGCAGCGCCACCGCCGCTACCATCTTACAGGCCTGCTTCTGTGAATGCAACGTAAACATCTCATCACAATCATCGACCCATGTTAGTCCACTGACTGGACAAAGGCCTCCTCTGGAGTGTCCATCAGAATATCTAATAACTTTGGCCCGATGCGATTGCGTTACCATGCGATGGTATTATTGTTTGTCATTGTTCAGCTGAGTCAGTTTTCCAAAAATATCTGCGGTTTGGTTAGGTTAGGGTTGTATTATAACGGGGGCCTGCGGGTGATAGATCGGGGGGTCTATCACCTGCCACCTGCAGTAAAAGGTCTTGAGCTGGAAGGCCCCTGCTGTGTTCCAGGGTGCCCTCAGAGGAGTAGGCGAGGAGCCTTGTAAAAGCCCTCGCCGGTAGGCGAGCCCAAAGGGCATCCGCTATTGGGGGGCTACGTTTTGGCGCTATAGCGGTCCCGTAGCCCCCTCCTAAAGCGATTGGCGCAACGCCCCGGGGGTTTTAGTCCGTTCTTGTCGGACATAACGCCCTGGCCCCCGTCAGGGCAGGTATGCAAAGGCATTTCCCCCGTGTAAAAAAAAAAGTTTGTATTATAACAACAATAAAAAAAACCCGGCGGAAATGGCTTTAGGATAAAGTAAAATTCGTACAAACGATGCATTAGGACAAATGACGATTAGGGATTTTAATATAGACTTCTCTCCAAGCGCGCTTTATCCAATTCCTGCCGGCTGCCAGAATATGGCCAGAATACGTCTATCTAAAGATTTAACGCGTGTTTTAACGAGAGGCTTTGCTTAACCTTAAGCGGAATACCAACATTATATGCACGTTTGCTTTCCGAGCGTGAAGAGTTAAATCGCCGCAGGTTTTTTTGTAGAGACCTCGTTAAAATGCCATGCGGCGGCGGGAAGAAAAAGCGTTGCATTACGGCCAACCCCTGCATGCTACCCATACACATAGCGAGCGCGCGAATACCTGACCCCGAAACCTACCTTGTTTTGGGATTCTTTATTCTTTCTCTAACCTAAAAAACCAGACAAGAGTGAGTCGGACTCGAGCACCGAGGAGGGTTTCCGCACACGTCTTATTGACGACGTCGCGTTGTCCTATTTTTTTTAATTTATTTTTAATTTATTTATCACAAAAAACTTAAATGGTATGTATATACATATTTATATTCCGCCAAACTGAGGACAGTTTGTTGGCGGGTAAAGCGCTCAGTATCATCTTGTGTTCTACCCACTTAATAGCTAATTTACATGCTCATAAGAACACTTATTCATAACTTATACACTACTTAACTAGAGCGGTAAGTATACTTCAGTTATGCCTTACAATTAATATACTGTTACCCTATTACTTACTACTATTATCATACAGATCTAACAGTTTTGCTTGGAGTCTTTTCTTAAAAATCTGCTTGCTACTACACTTTTCTACCGTTGGGCTTAATTGGTTAAGTATTTTAGGAATAATATACGTGCGCGTTCTTTGGCCATAGTAGTTGTTCGCTTTATATTATACGTATGTTTTTTGCGTGCTTGTTCTGAGGTTACGCCACGGTATTCTACGCATTTGGTAGAGTCCCTCTGCCTACGAAGCTTGCGGTTCCGGGTTCGAGTCCCGGTATGGGCAAATATTTGTGTGATGAGCGCGAGTATTTGGGTGAATCAACTTTTAAGGTACTCCCAATTTTTTGTCAAGTTTCACAAATTACACGTTTTTAGAAAAACTATATATTTTGGCCTACATGTTAATTTAATTAGACAAGTAGGCTAACATTTGAACTTATTTAATTTTAAATATATACAGTTTTGAACAATAACATAGTTGGTAACGCAGGGGACAATGTTGTCCCTAGGTTTTGTATGAAAAACGTGCATTTTCCCCTGAGTTACCCGGTTTTTTCGATGATTAATAAATATTTGAGGTGTTTAACGAGTGGGGTCCATAAATTTTATGGTCTGATTTTAATATTCATACATCATTATTAACCGTAAGTCACCAGGAAAGTTTTAATAGGTACCGCAAAAGAAAAGGAGTACTTTAATAGTTGATTCTTCCATTTTTTTCTGAGCATTGGATGTTTTCTTTGTATTTAAGTATTTATTTCTCTATATAAAAGAGAGTTATAAGAAGTGCAATAACATATAGTTTAAAGAGACTATTATTTTAAGTATTTGTAACGTAGACATAAATTAGTTATTAGGTAGCCAGCCCTCTCGTGTTGCTGCGCCCTTGCAGGGTGTCACATGTATACCTGTTCCTGTTTGTTCCACCTTGAATTGTAATGTGATATGCAATAAATTATTGATTGATTGATTGATATGTATTTGTATCGTTGTCTAGTACCCATAGTACAGTCAATGTCACCACTATGTATAAATTCCACTACCTTCTTACTACGGCAATAAATAAGGTCTGTGTACATAATTTTGCAAATTTGTGAGTAAATGATACAAATAAATAAATCATTATATCGGTGGTTTTTACCTATCGAATAGTTCTTGTTTAGGTGTAGCGTCTCCGAGGATCTTGGTACCAGGATGCGCGGGCGCAGTGAAAGCGGCGCGCGCGGCGCCGGCGCACGCCGAGCGGGACATGAGGGGAATCCGGCTGAGGCGTTTTACATATCATTTTACCTCTTTCTATTCCAAATGGCCCTTTCACTCTTTATCTTGGTCCTTGGTTATTTTGTATAGTTAAGTAAGTATTGATAAGCCGTATAAATAGGAACTAATCCTAAAAGGAACTATACACCAACAGTCCGTCGGTCCATATTGGCCTCTCTCAAGTTTCTCTTAAGGTTTCATACATTTCTTACCAAACGTTGACTTTACAGGTGGACGTACTGATGGGTTATCTAAACTGGGCCGAGATTCTAGGCACTAAAAACCATATCGTCTTTGACCTGTTATCGTATTGTATTTTTTTGATAGCTCCTATTTACTTGACAGTAGGTAATAGCGGCCGAGTTAATAGTACATTATTGCCTAGGCGCGGAAAGTAAGGGATTTCCTGACGAGGTGGTTAGTTAGTTGTGCTAAAATACGAGTCAGGTAATCCTCGTTTCCGCCGAGGCAAATATAATGCTTTTCTCAAATAATGCGAGGAAATGATACAAATACATAATTACAAGTATTTTTAAAAACCTATGACAAATTCGGAGAGAATGTTTGTTTGAAAACTACGCGTATTAGTTAAGATAGTTTCACGCACAACGCACCGCCGCCGGCCCACACTGCACCCACAAGTTGGGTGTGCGGGATTTTTTTCACGTTCCTTTCGATTTGGTATGCAATAGAGAGCACTTTTAATAAACAATATGGACATGGACCTGCCATCCATCCTAGGAGTAAAATGAGGCACTTTCCGTCCTTGTGTTTCAATCGGAAAACCGTTCTTTCCGAGCATGTTTGAGAAAAAACTATACCTACCATAACAGGGCCGGTATTCTAGGCGCTAAAGACCATATCGTCTTTGACCTGTTAACGTATTGTCAACGTTTTAATAGCTCTTAATTACTTCACAGTAAAGGCGCCTGGCTGACGTTAAAATAATACCGTAACAGGTCAAATACGACATGGTTTTTACCGCTGGGAATAGAGGCCCTGTTCGTCTGTGCGAGCCTTAATAAAAAAACGTGAGGAGCAATGAATTGGCGTGACTTTTTACTGAGTAAGGGTCGCATTAATAAACTCATAATGGCGGAGATGCCAGTAAGAGATGAGGGAGATGTAAGAAAACTGTCATTTTTGACGCATTTGGGACGAAGCATTACTGTCGAGACAGGCCTCTATTAAACACGGTAAAACAATATCTATTGCTTTTGACGTGTTATCTTACTGTCAAAGTTTTGATAGCTCTTTCTTACTTGACAGTAATGGCCACCAGTAATGGCCAAGTTGAAAACGATACATCAACGCGGTAAAATAATATTGCTTTTGACGTATTATCTGTACTATAGGTACTTGACAACGATAGACTAGAGAAATACATTCTTAAATACATAGAAAACATCCAACACATAGGAACAAAGAACCGCGCTCATCACACAAATATCCGCCTTTACTGGGGTTTGAACCCAGGACCGCCAGTTTCGTAGGCAAGGTTACTGCCAACTAAGCTAGCGTGTCGTCAAAGTGTAATGATACTAATGATATCACTAGGCATCGGAGTTTTTGTCGCACGGTAAGACTAATAGCAAGCTATGGAGTCGTCATTTGCCATAAATCTAAACTCTTATTCATATTCAATTCACATACATACATACATTAAATCACGCCTGTTTCCCAGAGGGGTAGGCAGAGACCACTTCTTTCCACTTGCTACGATCTTGACAAATTTCTTTCGCTTCTTCCACATTCATACATCGAGTCATGCACGCACGTCGGTTTCGGGTACTTAAGATTCGGCCCTTTTCCAGTATTTCACCGATTTGACTCGAAAAAGTACGCCTAGGGCGGCCCCTTCCGACCCGTCCACTCACTATCGATGTGTATATCTCTTTCGTCAATCTTCTTTCATCCATCCTTTCCAAATGACCGAACCATTGAAGCATGCCCTTTTCAATCTTAGTCAATACATCTTCTTTTATTCCACATTTCTCTCTGACTTTTTCATTCCTTACTCTATCAATCAGATCTATATTCAATTCATACTCATTTATTTATTTAATTATTTAAGTTTTTTTTTATAATCATGGACAACAACGTTGACGAGTTTAGAAACGATTATTTAATGTTATATTTGGAAAACAAATATTACAATAAAAAATAATTACCATTTTTATATTGATTTAATTACGAAAATTTATAAACAAACAAAAGTTAGGTACATTAAAACACGGCAGGAGTGAATGTTTTAGTCCACACTTGACTAAGATAAATATATACGACCGACCGCTATTTTAGAGGCATTTTAAGATAAATTAAATAAATGAGTATGAATATGAATAAGAGTTTAGATTTATGGCAAATGACGACTCCATAGCTTGCTATAGTCTTACCGTGCGACAAAATCTCCGATGCCCAGATATCACTTAAAAAAGTGAAATTAAACGTAACTCCAACCCCTGTAACACAACACAAGCCAGCATGCGCAGCCGATCGTGCTGTGTTTCTCCGCACGTGGTCGTGTGTATTTCATTTAGCTGGTAATACTGGAGGATCGGTTGACCACAATAGTTTAGAATTAGAAATGGAAAGCCGCGTCCGGACAAATGTTTGCGGAACGTGCCATGCGCACGCGCGCTGTTAATGCCACGATTGCTTATCTATTGATCCCTTAAAGGGTTAAGAACTTTTGTAGGTACAGTCACGAGATTTAATTTGGTTCCCACCTTAGGTCCAAAGTGAATCTGACACTCTGCAACAATAAGGTTGAGTTTCCTAAAAGTTACAGATGACTTGACATCTCTAAAGACATTGGCGAATTCAAGCATATTTTTCTTGAAATGGGTCCCAAATTAACGCTCGTGACCGTACATACTTTTTTATGGTTCCGTAGATCCTCACGGATCCCCCTCACCAGATTCAGATTTGATGACAATGTGATCCCCTCGGAAGTATACTTTATCTAACCAAAAAAGTTTTTTTAAATTGGACGATTCTGTAAAAAGTTAGGTACCGTAAAATGGGGTGAATAGAGTATCGCGGGGTGAATAGAATTACAATCTAAAATAATTCATAAATTGTTACTAATAAGAACCAGTGTTACATTGACAAGACTTTTGGATAATTACGTTAAAATCTGAGTCTTATAATTAAACGAATATGCTTTATTTTAGGCTGTGTTCCTATTCACCCCGCGAAACTCTATTCACCCCATTTTACGGTAGGTATATCAAATAATAATAGAAAACAAAGCCACTTCCCGCCGTTTGTCACTGTATGTACAGACAGTCACGAGCGTTTTGGGACCCATTTCAGCAAAAATATGCTTGAAGTCGTCAATGTCATTAGAGATGTCAAGTCACTTGTAACTTTTAGGAATGTCAACCTTATTGTTGTAGAATGTCAGATTGACTTTGGACCTAAGGAAGGAACCAAATTAAATCTCGCGACTGTACGCTTAGATCTTTTAATACTACGCAACCAATTTTAATGCGGGTTTCATCAATAGATAGAACAAGAGAAAGGTGTACAATGAATTCTGGATTATGTAGGTAGATACTAGTGTTACAGAATCGCATAAACTAAAGCGAAGCGAGGGAGGGTTGCTAGTGGTTTAATAATATGTAGTGATTTTGTTTAGAGTTACTTTTATAAGTATATTTTGTTGTAACCTTGCGAGTGATTGTAAATTGTACAAAAATACAATAAATTAAAAAATTCTGAAGTCTTTTCTAATTATTAAAACGATAAGTCTCCCTCTCTCTGAATACGTTTGCTGTGCCCAACAGGGTTCATAATTGAGACTTTTATTATATTTCCATCTCTGTAAACATTATGATTGTAATAAAGTATTGAGTATTGATTCCAAGAAAATCATTCGAAGACTTCCTCTCTAGCAATGCTAAAGCAATTACTAAAGGTGTTTTTAATTTAATGAGTGTTTTAACCATCTAAATACAGGATGAATGCTCAATTAACAAACCGGCTGAAAATGGATCAAAGCATGTTTATGGGCGTATTTCTAGCTAAGTCTTGGTGATATTATAATTTTTATGGGGCGTAATTTGGCGACTGAGCGACATTACCCGTCGTTATCATTGTAGAACATGTCCCTGTCTGTGGTGGCCATCTATTGGTTCCGATTTCAGGGAAGTTACCATGTCAACGATTTGCAGTTCAGTTTGAGGCGAGTGGGTAGGATAGAGCTATTGTGTTACACGGGTTTGTCCCTTTCTTTCAATGTAATAACTGATATTTTATGCTCTTACTAAAGAGGATCGTGAATCAACAACGATTAAATCACTAAGGGCCACTTGCACGCAGAATTTAACCATGGGTTAAGGCACTAACTCGAGTTAGTAGACGTCAGATTCATACGAAAACTGTCATTTTAACTCGAGTTAGTGTCTTAACCCAGGGTTAAACTTTACGTGCAAGTGGCCCTAAGGCCCACTTGCGTGGACCAGAGTTAGCGTCTTAACCCGAGGTTAGGCGGCAAACCACGTACAAAAGTAGACGCTTAACTCTGCCTTAGCCTTACACGGACTTGCACGAAAAATTTAACCTTGGGTTAAGACACTAACTCGGGTTAGTGAACGTCAGATTCATACGACAACTGTCATTTTAACTCGAATTAGTGCCCAGGGTTAAATTCTGCGTGCAAGTGGCCCTTAGCTGTTATTTTTTTTTCCATACAAATTTAACTCTGGGCGATAACGTTTCTCATCCCCTAAATCAAGTCCACTTGTTGGCTAACGCAGAACTCTGAGATAGTAAGACTCGCACTTGACTTTTTTATTTTGAGGGAGAACGTAGGTGCCTATTTTACAAGCCTTTATTTAACTTGCAATGTATGTACAATGTATGTAAGGGTCAAATCTTGCAATTTAAATTTGACCCGCTTCCGTTAACGGAATGGGCTGAAATTTGGACCAAATATGTAAATTCGATGAAATGCAATATTATGATAAAAGATAAAAAAGATATAATATGTATATTCAGGAAGTAGGCCGCACGGGCCCTTTTACACGTCAAAAATCTACCATATCTATGGTATTTAAAAGGTGGATTCGGAAGGTGGTGGTAAGATCTCTGCTATTCTTAACGTAGAACCACCACCGTGTCACCAGTGGTCTCGATAAGCAGATAAAGATTTCAGTTCTTAAGTTCTTATGCGGGTTAGCGAACAAATTTACATGAATGACGAAATGGTAGAGTGTATAATTACGCGACTGCGCGACGCAAAGGAGAGTAATCTGTTTATCGACCTTGTATAGGTTGACTTTATTGGTTTGTTATATTCGACCAGTTCCATACCAATAATGCGGTGTTTTTGTTTTTAAAAATAAAAGTAAGTCTCCTTTGGGTAGAACTTGCTTTTTAAGGTATACAATATTTAATATTATATGTGTTGTTGTAATTTATTTATTTAAATGTAATTTTTGTAATTATTATAACGTGACATGTAATATTCTAATAATATTATGAATAAATGAGTATATGAGTATATGAGTATATATAATTCCAATATTAAAGGTACTGCCGTCCATGTGGAATTCGTTTTTTCCACCTGTATACATTATGCACATATTATGTATGTACAGTCAACCAATTTGATTCCTATGCCACTATGGACTTTGTCAACGTGACGTTGTAAACCAAATCTTACGTTTTGGTTGACAGCGTCACTTTAAAATAGTCCAAAGTGGCCTAGAAATCAAATTGGTTGACTGTATGTTGTTGTGGGCCTTTTGATGATTCTTACGTCAATCGATTTGCCTTAATCTTGTGTGTCACCAAAGATATGACAGTAATTAAAATTCAATATGGCCGCACCATACGCCATATTGTAAAAAAATATCGACGATGAAAAGTGGGGCAATGAGTCATACACAGACTTAGGTTCCCGTCTTTCCTGTGGACATACTCGAAGTTTACATGTTTAAGGCCAAATTTTCTGGCTGAACCCACATCCGCATAAACAACGTCACGTCTACTTTAGTCCTATAAAATAAAAGCATAACTTATATGCACACTATTGACCACAGGAGAGACAACATGACCCGCATAGAGTTTTCTTTCATCATTGAATGATCAGTTAGGATTTATAACGATTCAAAGTTGATTAGCGACAGCTTTTTAAAGCTTGCTTTTTGTTAGACTAGTTTTACCTAGTCAAGTTGCACTCGGGGACAGGCGGCGGCCTCTGAACCCGTCCTCGCAGGTCCCGTTAGGCGGTTAGGCCTCAACTCGGGAGTAACACTTAAGTTATATTTGTGTGAAACGACCTACTGTATATACATTTATTGCTACATATTATAGCCTAGGGAAGGGCTTTGTTCGTATCTGTTTCTTGGGTCTATTCATTTAAGATAACTTTTACTCTGCATTGAGTTACCGACAGAATTGAACACCGCTACGGGTGTCGTCGTGTGTTTCTGCTCACTTCACCGCGTCTCCGCCGCATTCAATTTGTTTATTAAATCCCCGGAAGGAGTTACACTTGTGGAATAAATAATAACAAGAGCAAGCTGCTTACACCAGGCTGGAGACTTTGGTATCGTCGTCTTCCTCGTGAGGTCAAATTTCTTTAGTTCGAAAAATAATCTTGTGTCCGTCAACTAAAGTCAAAAGTCACTTTGACAAATGTCCTAAATTTAGGACGTTAGGCCTTACGAGGATACTTATAAGCCAATACCCATGTTATTGAATTTAAAGTCCAACATACGAGTATTGTTTTTGTTTGTATAAAATGTAGCCACCTCATTTATCAAAATCGGATGAGTAGTTTTGGTGCTACGGTGGAAAATGTATATAAAAACATATACGGGGTGTCACAGAACTTGATGTACATATTACGGCATAAGAAAATGCCTTCTTTACCGGTCCAGCAGCGTGTTTATGCTGATAAAATATCTGTCCCTTTCTGCCCAGTAAGTGCGAGAGTGACAGATGTTTTACCCACCGCGATAAAGGCGACCATAATACGCGCGAATACAGTTTTAACTTTTCTATGTACAATCACGAGATTAAATTTGGTCAAAGTCATAAATATGTTTACACTTTAGTACCTTGTCACTTTAATTGTTGTGTCAATTTCATATGACAGTTTAAACATGACACTAAATAGACAAGGTACAGTCACGAGATTTAATTTGGGACCCACCTTAGGTCCAAAGTCAATCTGACATTCTACAACAATAAGGTTGAGTTTCCTAAAAGTTTCAAATGACTTGACATCTCTAATAACATTGACGACTTCAAGTATATTTTTCTTGAAATGGGTCCCAAATTAAGGTTTTAATAATACGGGTAAAGAACGCTACCCTGCGGTACACCATGCCTCCCTTGGCTTAAAATAGCCATAACTCGTAATTCTAAAACTTGATACGTACCTAATAACGCCTATTATTGCTAATACAATCAAGACGTATTTAAGTATGTAAATTTCGCCCCCTTGATTATAAACTAAAAAAACACGAATTTTAGTTATAGTAGTCATTCTACAACAATAAGGTTGAGTTTCCTAAACGTTTCAAATGACTTGACATCTCTAATGATATTGACGACTTCAAGTATATTTTTCTTGAAATGGGTCCCAAATTCACGCTTGTTACCGTACCTATTTAGTTATTAAGGTTTTAATAATACGGGTAAAGAACGCTGCTCTGCGGTACACCTATGCCCCCCTTGGCTTAAAATAGCCATAACTCGTAATTCTAAAACTTTTTACGTAATAACGCCTATTGCTAATACAATCAAGACGTATTTAAGTATGTAAATTTCCCCCTTAATTATAAACTAAAAAACACGTATTTTATTTATAGTAACCTTTGTCACTTTCCGTTAAATACAAATGTAGCATGATTAAAGCATACTTTCGAGATTTTACGTTTATGTATAAAATAGTAACTACTTCACTTATAAAACTAGTCAACATTTTACGAGTCCTGCACCTGTTGATGTCTCTTGTTTAAATAGATAATAGACAGAATAAGTAATTACTTACGGACGACAGTCAAATTAGGGGGCCGAAAAGGCTCCCCGAATACCTATTAGGTAATATGAGCTATGGACCCTCGAGCTGAGCGCCTTTATCGTACTTTATCTTACACATAAAAATCGTATATTAAAAGGAGCGTTGCCTTAATTGTCTGAATGTGTTTGTTCTGGTTTTTTTTAATGTCATGAAGTGGTTATGACCATTTCAAGTTTATCCAATTAAAAAAACCCTCCGAATAATTGTAATATTTATACTTGAAAAAATCTTAAAAAATACGATATTTTTTCTGTTCTGGTCCATTTTACCATGATGAACCTGTGTTACCTAGAAACACCTTAAAATAGACTTTGTTTGCAACAAAATGAGATCAATTTGGTCTCGGTAGACTTTTAGTTTAAGATATATTACATTTAATCCCGGAAAATTTAAAAGTACCTACCCGAGGGAATAACGGCAATCGAAATCTACGCGGACTATACGATCGAGTGCTCTATAAATTTATGTTGTGTCACGTCAAGATTCTTACTACCACTTTTTTTTAGATCACAATGGGATTGCGCCGTTAACAAAGTAGTCGCCACCTTCCCGAACACATGGTTGAGGGAGGCGATGGCTGAGATACTAGAACCACTCGTGATACTGAGAAGAAACGGAAGCATAGACAGATCCAACAGTATCATACTCATCGATGGTCTTTGTGAAGCGGATTACCATAGACCAGACCATGGACACACAATAGCTTCATTCATGGCAGCGTCATACTCGTGAACGGGTGCTGTTTGTGGGGTCCGGTCTGTTCACGTTTGCAAGGACTTTAATTAAATATTCTAGGTATAGCTTTTGATGTAGAGACCTGTTGTTCTACTAATCTTTATTTTTAGTTTAAGGTTTATTGACCTTTCATTTGTAATAATTTTATTTTTGTTAGTTTTAAGAATTTATTATTTATTACTTTATAACCCTATTACTACTTAATGTAACTTACTTTTAAGTATTATTATGTTTCATGATTGAAAAAATGACTTTCTGCTGGAGTTTCTTGCGGCGCTTCTTCTCCGCAATGATGGTCTTGTCCGAAGCGCTATTAGATTCACTCTATATTACCAACGTGGTAAAGAGCCCTCATGTGGCCTATTTACTGAATAAATATTTTGAATTTTGAATGATTACCTAGAAGTTTTACGCCGATTGCGTGAGGCCATTCGTAGAAACAGACTAGAATTGTGGAAAAATAACTCTTTCCATTCCACCCTCCCACATTCACACCTCGCGGTTTGCTCGTGATTTTTGGACCACAAATCAGACTACATTGATGCCTCAGGCACTGTTTTCGCCGGATGGCACCGAGCGACTTTTTCCTGTTCTCAAAAATATGGAATGAAACTTTATTATTCGCTCATTGAATACAAAACGGACACATTTCAAAATAATTGGCTAATTTCTAATTTTAAAATGCAACACTGACTCATTTTGAAATGTGTTCGTTTTGTATTCAATGAACGATGTAGTCTACTCATATAAATTGCACTGGATATTAAAAAATATTAAAATTAATAATGGTTACTTTTTGTATGAGACATCATAGTTTCGAAAAAAAAAAGTTTTTTTATCTAATACAAAATTCAATGGTACTATCAATTCGAACCCCCCCCCCCCCCTTGCCTTTAAATTAAAAATAAATTGTATAACATACTATGTGCTTAGCGGAGTATTTCACGAACAAAATCACAAATAACTTTTTTTTATTAAGTTAAATTTTGTGTGGATATCGTATTGTTGGTTGGTACAGTTCATCAATTTGTATGGGGCGTTTTTATCGTTTAGTAGGAATGCCGGACTTTGATTCCCATTTCTGACATTTGCAGTGCTCAGATGCAGATCCTTACAAAAAACTGAATCGACACCATTGTGTCCCAACACCCTGCAAGAAACAGGTTTCGAATGTATTTACAATTTGCACTTATAGCCCCAAAATACTGTTTCAAGGTATCAAAAATCACGAGTTATATAAAAGTGCCAACATCTCGAAAAGTATGAAATTTTCACAGGTCCAATTTGCTTCATCTTATAGCAAATGAGGTCCTCTATCAGCCCCCTTAGTTTTGGAGCTGGTTTTAGTATTACCCTGTTGTTTACTAGATATCGATATAAATACTACTGGGCAATATCTACTACCCATAGTACAGTCAAATGATCTGCACTCGACTCTATTGTCAAGAAATACCATTCTGAGTCTAGACCACTTCCATTAACGGAATGGACTGAAATTTGGACCAAATATATAAATTCGATGAAAATGCAATATTATGATAAAAGATAAAAACGGGGACCAGGAGCACACCGTATTTTTAAAGATATGTCAAAGCGCCTGATCGACGCAACCCGTGGCAAAAATGCTGGCCTGTACTTGGCACAAAGATAAGCATTGCCATTCAACGTGGCAATGCTGCCGGCATTTTAGGAACAATGCCCACTGGTAGCGATTTGTTTGATTAGTGTAGTTTTAAGTAAGTTTGTAAGTTTGTAAGTTCTTTCGTTTGTTTTTGTTTGTCTTTGTAATTTTTGAAATAAATAGGTATACAAGGTGATCAGAAATGGGATTCCGAAAATTAAAGCTATATTTCGAGTATAAAAAAGATAAAAGATGTTTATCCAGTAAGTAGCGCACTTTTACACGTCAAAAATCTACCATAATATCTATGGTATCTAAAAGGTGGATTCGGAAGGTGGTGGTAAGATCTCTGCTAGGTATTCTTAACGTATAAGTAGAACCACCACCGTGTTGGAACTCAATAGTGGTCTCGATAAGCAGATAAAGATTTTGCAAAAAAAAAGTACAGTCGGCAACGAAAGCTTGTACCAAAAATGAAATGTTTATCAGAAATTTATTTGACAATGTCTACTACCCATAGTACAGTCAAAATGATCTGCACTCGACTCTATTGTCAAGAAATACGTCGTGTCTAGAGTGTCTAGACCATTTTGAGCATGTTATTCTGCTTAGCTACTTTTAATGCTCACTGTAAAAGCCTAGAGCTTAATTTGGGACTAGGTCATTTTGTGTGAGATCGTCCCTTGACATTTATTTCATTTTTATTACCTATCCTTGTCCTCGTCTAACTACTTAGTCGCCAGACCATTTTACATTTCAAGTTACAAATTAATCTCCGATTCAATAAACAGATAACACCGGCGTTTGTCTCCTCGCGAATCCGACAAGTATTTTACACAGTTAAGTAATTACTCACGCACTTCAGCGAAACTCGTATTTTATTTGGCGGTGAAAGTTTTCGAGCGTTTATTTATAAAACGTCATGTGGATGGGCAATATGCGAAGATCACGATACGGCGCGGGGTGCGCGGGGGGCGCAGGCGTGGGAACGCGCGCCAGACCGAGTGGCGCCACGGGCGGTTGCGCCCACGCAGGACAATAGACACTTTTCCATACTCACCGGACTTTATCCGATTACGACTTAAATATTATTATTAGGTAATTGGTAGTATTGAAGATGTTAGTTTACATAAAACTATACGTTTTTCGGTTATTTTATTTGGCGAATACTTTATTTGACAGCAGCAGTTACATAGGTTTATTTTAAAAGCAAACTACTTTGTTTTTTTTACGTTAATTATAAACTGAGAAAATAAATAAACAAATGTCTACTAATGGCTAAAGAGCTTAAACGCCACATGGTCTTTTCTACGTCACAGGGTCACAGCTAGCGCCAGCAAAACGCGGTTATAGAATTCCTGTTGTCAACTGGCTTTATTTGCTAAACGTTGGTCTTACATCTCACATTTGACATACTGAATGAGAGAGACGCGACGAAAATATTTGACAAACGCAGACGGGTGATAAATAATATTTAACAGCCGAGTAAAGCCAACAAGCAACAGGTGTTAATGGACGTTTCTGTGTAGGCTGTGGGTGCGGCCCGCGCGGTATTGCGGTAGATATAACCCATAAAGGCCTTTACCACCGTACTATCGCCCGAAGCAACATGCAGGGTGTCCCATAAACCAACCGCAACCCGCCTAGGGCTGGTAGAGCCGCTAAAAAGCTATCGATTTAGTTGTCGATTCTCAAATCTATATTTTGTCGATGCACGACTGGGTGTGGTGCGATGCGGCTGCCGGAAAGCAGGAATTGCCTGCTCCAGTGTCTGCGGTGTATGCTCCGGCTCATGCACTATGATGAACTTGGTGATATTAATTTTATTTTTATGTAATATATTTGCCATACTTAAAGAAATGTTACTTTGTTTTTTATTGTCCATCTTCTTCCTTCCATATCTCATGATATATGGATCACAGAGAAAAAATGTATAGAAACTTTTTTGTAGAAATTTTTATGTAAATTACTTAGTGTTTCAGAATATTTTTTGCTATGGGCCACCGTTTACAAGTTATTTACGAAAAACTAAAAAAGGGACCTTTAGTTAGCTTTACCCAAGCACTTTTAGTATGTGGTTTAAAACTCCATTCCCTTCAACTATGCCAAAATTCGCTTATACACGGTTTATTTCCCCTGATTTTCCTTCGTTGTGGGGGCTATTATTTGTCTCAGCCAATTTGGCAGAGGCCCGGGGCTCCTATTCGTCGGCCATTGGCCCTTAGGGCGTTTGAAGCTACCTAACGAACCTAACCTACTTGGAAAGCTGCGTAGTATCGGTAGCGAAGTGGTCATTTTAGGCGTAGACGTAAGCGAAAAGCTGAGCAGCTTATCATTTTTAAATGTCCCCGAGTGAAGCCGTTCCTTGGCTCAAGCAAGGCATAAAAGCAACTTATTTTATGGAAATGTTATTATAAAAATTGTGTATAATAAATTATATTATAAATAATTATCTCTACACACGACTTTCTCAAAAAAATTAAGTAGATAAACGTTTTTTTGATGCCATTATCTTTACTCTTGTCTTTGGATCCTGCATAAGTACCACATACGTCGGTAACACGTTACGTTGTGTTGAATGAAAGTTAATTCACTAGACATCACTTTGTTTAAACTGAGATTCAGCCGCCATGAAGTTTCGCTTTTTTAAACTATTTAAATATGATAACTAAGCTCATTTTGCCCAAATTTAGATTGGAAAAGATGTGCAAAGACGTTCGCTTCGGTCATCCTCGGTCCCCGCGTGGGAGCAAGGTGCTAGTTCAAGGAATAAATAACACTTTCTTTGGCTTTATGTGTCGATGACCGCGAGGCCTCGCGTAGGTATTAGATGGTATTAGTCACTTGTCACCATTCGGAAGGATTTATAAATTTACCTGGCATTGGTAAATGTGAACATTGTGAAGCTTGAAGCTTTCTAACTCGGTGGATAGATAGAGTCTGGCCAATGAAAGATGAGAATGAGATTTCTCAAGAACTTTTTACATGGAAGTCGATTGTCAATCTACGTCAAACGTCATTTATTCGCTTTGAGACTGAAGAATGTTAACATAATACGGGTAGAGTTTCGTAGTACAATAATTACGGGTGGACCTAATAAAAGCCTTAAAAATATATTGTATTACATAATATGTATCACAAGTATCAAAACTATTTTAGCACTATACGTCAGGGATACCACACCTTAATTTTTGAATTTGCCGCCTTTTTTCATTCTCATTTTTTATTCGCCAAACTCTACCACTTAGATAGTCTGTGGTCGGTGATGTTAACGCATGGTACAGTGGAATACATGAACAATTTGAATTTTGAATATAAGGGTACAAGTCGACTAATGCTCGGTTCCTATATTCAAGAAACGAATCGTTTTCCTTACGTCTCGTTATAATTTGACATTTGCTACGTACAAAATGTGTCAAATTTTAACGAGACGTAAGGAAAACGATTCGTTTCTTGAATATAGGAACCGGGCATTAATTCGTTATAAAAAAGGGTACTTATACTAGACTTAAACCATTTTTCACTAGGACTCCAGAATTGTGAATAATGTGAACTAATTTTACTGATATTACAAATGCAATAGTGCGTTCATTTGTTTTTTATTCTCGTCGAAGCAACGGAGTCACTGAAGGGATTTAAGAGCGCTCGTTTTTTCAAATAATGTAAAGAGTGCCATGCCATGCCACTTCTTTATGTCCCTCTGCATGTACGATTAGATCTTTCAAACTGCGCAACGGATTTTAATGCGGTATTCACTAATAAGTAGATAGATTGATTCAAGAGGGAATGGATCTATGGTATCTGGATTATGTGCGGGCGTTTCAGAAAACATAAACCGAAGCGAAGCGAAGGCTGGTCGCTAGTAAGTTATAAAATGAAACATGAGTATACACTGACAAACAGAACTTGTTAGCAATTTAAATTTGAAACAAAAAACTACCCTAATAACAAGGAAGTATGAGGTCGCTTTACACATAGGTATACCTACTTGTATTACACCTTTACACATAGTAATTTTGAAACTAATGCAATAAATAACGCAGACTTTGGTTTGTCCGAACTTCAATGCTTTTGTAACTTGCATGAATTGTAAGTAGATTCTAACCGGCAATTTAAAGTTGTCCCGTCAAAGCGTAAAAATAACGTTTAAGAAACGTGCATTATCTATCAGCTTACTCCTATTCAGCCGTTTTCCCCATCGAGTGAGCCCGCTCGACTGAATTCGCTCACTCTATTCACCGTTCTACAGAAGTTTCAGTGACACCGTATTGCGTGCAATCCCAGTTTTGAGGATACTTGGTGTTCGATCGCATATCCGTAATGGCCCTAACACACGCAGTCACGCAGCGGTCATGTAATGTAATATTATATTGTTACGCATAAGCAACCGATAAGAGTTATTTTTGTTGCCGAGTTATGGTCTTCATCACGACCGCGACACTTGCAAACATATAAAGGGTGTTCTTGAGAACTTATACAAGTTTTCAAAAGATGTAAAAAAATAAAGTATTCTATCAAAACATGAAGTAATTATAAAAGGTGTAGATACGAGTGGTCACGCATGGCATGCGAGCCGTAGGCAATGCGGTTCCTTCTGTAAGGTCATCTCTTAACAACTCACCTCTAAATTCGTCAACGAATTAAACCGGCAGGCTAAAATCACATACGTTTTGATTGATAGAAAAGAAAAACAGTATCCAGCGTTTGCATCTTCGTTAGGGCCACGGAAGTTCGTATTTATCTTCCTTTCACAGTTGGCTAATTGATGGGCACTGAAGCTAATTGAGGAAACAAAATAAGGCCCACTTGCACGAAATATTTAACACTGGGTTAAGGGACTAACTCGAGTTAAAATGACAGAGTTGTCGTATGAATCTGACACTTACTAACTCGAGTTAGTGTCTTAACCCAGTGTTGAATTTTTCGTGCAAGTGGGCCTAAGTACGAACTTATCCGACAAAAAACGGAAAGGCTTATTCACTACATCTTGTACCTACCTAAGATCGATGTTCACGGTTCTACTCTACTCGTAATCTTTGCTTTTGACATGTACAGTCGACGCCATAAATTTGTTTACTCTTTAGTACCTTGTCACTTTAATTGTTGTGTCAATTTCATATGACAGTTTAAACATGACACTAAATAGACAAGGTACTAAAGTGTAAACATATTAATGGCGTCGACTGTACCTAAACGTATTGTTTTTAACTCGTCCGGCCGCCATTACTTACTATCAAAAAAATACGAACTATCGTAACGTTGACAATACGATAACGTCGATAACATTTCAAACGCAATATGGTTTTACCTAGTCAAATAGAGCTCCTGAATTGGAATAAGTAGGTACACCGTAGTTGTCACCGATACTTTAATGTAAACATTAAACATCATTTGCAATGGAAAAAATGCCAACATAACGAAAAGAAAAGGCGATTCCATATTCCATTCCACCATCGTGCTCTTGGCTATAGTCTATACTTTTAGGCATTTAAAAAAATGTAAACAAAACAACCACGTGATATAGTTTGTCAGCCAATAGAAGCAGAGAGTGTTCTGCTTCTATTGGCTGACGTCAAAGTCGTCGTACGTCAAAGTTCGATAAAACAGTTTTGATTGGCTGTTTAACAATGTCCGTGGTTTGGAATGTTTACATTTTTTTAAATACCTAAAAGTATAGACTATAGGGTTAGCTAAAAAGAGCAAAAGTTTAGGCGTTGCGTTCGTTAGAAAAGAAAACGCTTGGTAGCGATGGGCTCTTGGCTAATCCCCCAGGGCAACCACAGATACTTACAGGTTTCTCACATATTGTAATACTTATAATATGCATGTAGATAAAGTTACGTATGCGACTAATGTGCACCTAATTAGGCATTAAAAGACTCGTCTGTTGCCTCTCATTATGCACCATGCACTACTATTATTTTAAAGGTTTTTATTTGTATACAGGGTGACACCTAAGACGTAATACAAAATGTTATTTTCCGAATCTACTCATGATTACGATCAACTATTAATATGGGACCAACTTCGAAAATGTAAACACAAAATCGACGTCTCCATACAAATTGTGAAACCAGCTGATTGCTTTTAGTATGGGAGATTAAAAAAAAAACTACCGATTTCGATATTAGTCCCATACTAAAAGATGATCGTGCTCATGAGTAGATCCAGAAAATAACATTTTGTATTACGTCTTAGGTGTCACCCTGTAGAGGTTTTTACTATTTAAGTATTTTTAATGTAATTATGTACTGAACACGAATGACAATGTATAATACTTACTGAATAAAGAATTATGAATTATAGGAAAAACATCAACGCGTCCGAACTTAGCGAAATATATTTACTAGAAGAGAAAAAAAGTCAAACAAAAAGCACATAAAGTTACATATTAACAAGGAGTTTAGCCCACAGGAGTCACAAAGAAAACATGGAAAGATATACAACTGAAAACATGACCCTCCTTTTTGGCAATTTTTTTCCGCCATTCCAGAAGTCAATTTAATAGTGTCCAGTTTTTAAGGGTTCTGTAGTCAGCACAGTTTACAGTTCCGCCATTAACTCAGAGACTCTTGGCACTACAAATTCCTAATTTGGCAAGTTTATACATCGATACCTTAGTGCACAATTGTACTAAATTATTTTAATTTGCCAGTAAATTTACGAACTTATTATCTTTGCACAAACATACTAATTACAATGACTTTTCAAATGTAATTAGTACAATTGTGAACTAAGGTATCGACATATTATATTAATTACGACAACAAAAATTGTATGAAGGGAAATGTAAAAAAAATATTTTTTTCAATAATCGTGGTTGTAGCACAGACATCAAAAAAGTTCAAGGATAATGTATATTAATTTGTGTATATTATATATAACTAGCGACCCGCCCTCGCTTCGCTTCGGTTTATATGAGTTTTCTGTAACACCAGAACATAAAATAAAAAAATATTATACATATAAACCTTCGTTTTGAATCCCTCTATCTATTAAAAAAAACCGCATCAAAATCCGTTGCGTAGTTTTAAAGATCTAAGCATACATAGGGACAGACAGCGGAAAGCGACTTTGTTTTATACTATGTAGTGATGTTTTCTTTTTAACTTCGTTATGATACAGTTATAATTAAGTTAAAAGGAAAACTGTCATAGCTAATCTACTAGGCTTTACAAGTTAACGAGTACATAAAATATATAGTTGGATAAGATTAAATATAATAAGACGGCGTAAAATTTCATTACAAAGTACAGTCGGCCAAAAATGTGGTCTACCACCCTACGGTTGAAGTTCATTTGTACGTCATGATACAAGTTGAATTTTCCCTTGCAATAATATTATGACAGTGATAAGTGTCAACCTTAGCAGTGATATCCAAGCGGCGAGATTAAGTAGTCACGTCAGTGCGAACAAAACACATTGTAGCGCGTGCATTATCCATTTAGCAGCACGATGGGTCGAACGTATAAGGCTGCTTAATTGAAAATGCACGCGCTACAATGTGTTTTGTTCGCACTGACGGGACTACTTAATCTCGCCGCTTGGATATCACTCGACAGTCCGCACGACCGGCGTTGTTTACAGAATCACTACCCAGAACTCTAGACTGAGAATGGTCTATGACGCTCCACATAATGTCTGCCGCTGCAAACTATTACACTTTTTAATTTTGTTAAAAGTTAAAATACCCCGGTAATACTTAGCTCCCGTAGAAGTCACTAATACATGTATACTGTACTATGTAAATAAATCTACAATGTCTATATTGTCACTGGGATAGACTAACCTTACCTGGAACCTGGAGCTAAATCCAGGCGTGAGCAAGACTTTTTCTTAAGAAGATTGTGAACCGATGCTTAAATTACGTACCTAGCTGTTAAAAAAATCTATACCTAGACCTAAATAGATCCAGGCGATATCGTTTCTCACCCGCTAAATCAAGTCCGATTTCTATGATTTTTGAATATGTATGTTAACACTTTATTGTTATAACAAAAGAGATAACAATTAGAAAACAGACAAAAGTATGACAGGGATATATACAAAGGCGAACTTATCCCTTTAAGGGATCTCTTCCGGTTAATCTTTCAGAGCGATTTGATGTGTTGTAGCTGTTAAGAAAAAGGTACAAAACGTTACGGTTATTTTTATTTGTTTCTTTCTATGAAATATTTTCTTGCAAAGGAAAACGTAAAGACCCAGTTTTTCACAATATTTACAACAAATCGAAAAAATCGAAATAGGTTTATGTGAAACTATGTTATCGCATTTCGTATGGAAATTGTTAGCTTCACAAATTCTCAATTTGAAATCCACTCTCTTTGACTTACCGCATACATGGTTCCTCGAAGCTGTTTCCACACTAGTCACTACACGGTCACTGCGCGGTGCGCGTGAGTCGGGCGGCCGCGCGTCGTCGGCGGCGTCTGCGGCGCGTCTGGCGCGCACGCGACAACAATCGGCGTGTTTACGATGCCGTCCAACCTGTCGAGGAGTCCTCTAAAGCCAGGTACACACTCACCAGCGAGCTGTTACTGTTACTGTTGCACGGTCCGTCCGGATCGCTACCACCATCTTATCCATTAACCTACCGCCAAACAGCAGTGTTCGCATTGTTGTGTTCCGGTTTGGGGATAAGACAGCCGGTGAAATGACTAGCATAGAGGCATTCCATCTTAGCCTCAGGGTTGGCAACGCATTTGCAGTCTTAGGATTGCATTGCAGTCTTGTGATTGCGAATGTCTATGGGTCACAGTTTCCACTTACCATCAGGTGGTCTGTGTGCTCGTTTGTCTACTCGATGCCATAAAAAAAAAGTTAAATCGTGATGTGTACGCGGCTCGCGAGCCTGTTCTACCAGGAGCTCGTTACTGTAACTCCTACGGTTACAGTTACAGCTAGCTAGTGAGTACCAGGTTCTGGTGCTGATAGACTTGAGCATTGAGTGTTCGGAACGATCAACGAAATGTGCGTACCAATTGGTTCTTAGAACTAAACTAATCGGTATACACATTTCGTGGGTTTCCTTTACAAGAGCTGAAGGAAACAAGAGACATTTTCTTCGCATTAGTTCCTTTGCCAATTAACTAATAAATTAACTTAAGGAACTAATGCGAAATAAGTTACTGACAAAAAAATTTTTTTGGGAAAAGCTTTTATTGCCGACAGTACTTTTTTTGCACAGTCGTCATCTACTTGTCACGGCGATTCTAACTAGCCCTAACACGACGGGTTTATCATGTGTAGGGGAAGATGGGGTGGCTTCGTACAAAGGGAGCATTCGTACAGTGGTCATATCTCGAATATCCATCATGCTAAAGCGTTCATATTTATATGCGTGACTGCCGCTCATATGCATTGGCTACCCTCAAAAAGTGATGGCAGTGCAGCAGCAGATTTCGCCAGAAATAATTAAAATATGTTTCCGCGACCCGAAAGTAATTTTCGGTTCTCCTTTCAATGCGTCTGTCTCTAATAAGTTTTACTTGAATTAGAAAAAATATTTTTATACAGTTGGTAATTAGATGCTTGAGATTAATATGTAAATAATGGTTTTGGGATTACTTTAACGGTTATTTTCTATTTAGATTATTTTTCTGATCGTTTTGGTTGGGGTACTTTCGTACAGCCAAAATGTATGCAATTTTATACCGAACGAATGCACCCCATGTAAGTTAAAAAATTGTATATCAAGAATAATTATAATTACAAAACCAGGTCAGTAAGAATATGCCTAAAATATGACTAAAACAGGTGAATTAGCTGAAAATCTAATGAATCCTGGGAAAAAACTAATAGTGTATGAAGGCACCCGACGTATGGGGTGCATTCGTACAATTCCCATTTTTTGGGAAAACCATCATATCTTGGCAAAGTTGCTTTGTAGCAAAACTGAAATACACAATGATTATAGCCAAATAAGTGGATGATGAAGTAGCATTCATCTCATATTGAAATAGCGGTTAGTTTTTTTTTTACAAGGCTTAGAGTAAAAAGTGTACGAAGCCACCCCATCTTCCCCTAATTTATGAGTTCCTATGGCCACCCTGAGTCTCCATCATCAGACCAGCTCGATGGTATTACATTATTGTATCGTCATCAGAACTAAAGGCGTATGCAAATTTTCAGCTTCATCGGAAACCGGGACGTGTGTCAAATTTAACTTGCAAACAAACACAAGTTAAAATAAGTTTGGTAACAAGTGGGAATTAAAATTCCCAGCAAAAGGTATCCATTGCTCCTTCAGCTCTTGCAAAGGAACAAAAACTAAAGGAAAAGTCTCAGTAAGTACCTACCTTGAGCTTTTGTAAAGGAACAAAGGCGAAAAAAAAACGCAGTAAGTACCTACGTCCTCTCTTGTAAAGGAACAAGCGCGAACAAAAACGCAATTGTTCCTTCAAAGCTACATTCAAAGGAACTACCTGGATAATCCGTCTGTCTGGGCTGGTTGGATTTGTGGTGATGACCAGTCAATGAATACGCAGAAAAATCTTTTTTTTAGCGTTAGATATGTACAGTCAGCAGCAGAACTTAGTAGACAGGCGAAGACCTCAAAATTAATCTACTTATACACGATTTAACGTCAATGTCAACACAGAGCTTTCGACCGTCCACCTACTTCTACTGCTTTATACGTGAATTTCTGTATGTTTAAGTACACTACCTAAATTCAAAAATGTCTTTGTGTCTTACTTCATAATCCAGGAGACGTACCCATTCATAGATTTCCTAAAACACTGATAAAACCTAACCCCAGCTAGGAGACAAACTTACACAAAATGACCTACGTAGTCCTAAAATAAGTTCTAAGTTTTTACTATGCGAACTAGACCACAATAAACATATACTTACATAAAAAACATCCAAGACTCAGGTACATGAACTCGCATTCATAAATATAAATTTACAGGTCCGCTAGCGTCGTAGGGTAGGAACGACACTAGCCAGTAGGTTAAACACGTTATCAAACTATGATTGTTAGTTAGGCCCTCTGCCAAATTTTAATATGGTCAATCGTACCATAGATAAGATACAAATATCAGCTCGAAAATGAATTGAATATGGGCGGTGTGGTAGGCTCGAAACAGCTTTCTCGCGGGGTCAGCTGTAGTTGTCAAAGAATAATGACTAATATGGATTCCCTGTTCGCGTCACAATTACCATACAATGCCGTGTCGCGCGAAGCAACCGGCGGCAAGTGGGTTGAACAAAACTCCATCAAATAAATGCCTACCTACTTACTAAAATAGGTATGGTATTATAATTATATGTATATAAAAACTTAAGTCTTTCAGTTCAATTCAGTTTAAGTACAAAAACAACCGTTTTCGTAAGATAACCAAACGAAATGGGAAGTGTAGAGAAATCTAAATTAATGCGGACGAAATCGCGGGCAAAACCTTTGTTATTATAGTAACAAGCATAAAAACCTGATAGATTACCCGATAACTATTTATACCTGTAATAAATTATTTTACTTAAGATGAATTTAACTAGGTACTCTTTATGTCAAACGACTACAAATCTAGCTACAAAAAAAAAACAAGTTTTGTGTACCCGAGCGGCAGTATAATTCAGGCTCCCGCTAAACTTGAATAAAGGTACTATCATCGGCGTTTAAGTTGTCGTCAGAAATGTGAAATTCGCGCTCGTTATACGTATTTGTATGCATGCCGCGCCCGCCATCCATTTGAAGAAACTACCGCGATAGTGAAACGCAGGTAGTGTCCTAACGGCCGATTAGGCGACGGGCCACTCGTCACATTGTGCAACATCACTATCTTTATAAGACGCGCACGGAAGTTACTCCTGTTATATCAATTCGACTAGTGATGTGCAGTTTCGTAATTAAGGTCCTTAAAGGGATTCTTACCCTTACCATGAGTTACATTACTCGCTAGCGAGTCGAATGCTCTGTCCCTTGCACTCTACAAGAATACCGCGAGGTCTGCCAGAGACAGAGCATTCGACTCGCTAGCGAGTACGGTAATCGTAACTCATGGTAAGGGTACAGTGAGGATAGACAAGTTGCTTAGCGCTGACGTAAACGATTTTCGAAAACGGACGAAGTATATGGAATTGACGTATCGACACGACCGTCTCCACAGCTTACGTCAATACATTTTGGATAACGATAACGAACGCAGAATACATCTTGTCTACGACCTCAGGGCTTTAGCAAGCTCCTGTACAATTATTGTTTTTTCACACCACCTGCTCGACAATGCCAAATTACATATCATGCAAACCTTACGCAAACCAAATCATTAAAGCCCTTGGCTTTAGCCGGGGTGTAATGTTGTACTGAATCTCATTATAACCCGCTGGGTTGTAATATTTTCACTTTTCATAGTTCTTATTACAATGGCCTTAAAGTCTAATTTCGTAATAAAAGATCAACTAATACTCGAAGGCCGGGCGCGGCGCCGCCGCCACCGCCGCGTCCAACCTAATTTGAAAATCGAACATTTTCTAAAATCGAGCTGGCCACGGCAAGCTGAATGGAACACATTTGAAATTAAACAAAAGCCGCGAGTACTGTAAGACGCTGCAATAAAATACATTGGTGATAACTGCAAAGTTTTAAATAAATATATCAAAATTGAAGAAAACATCAAATATCAATTTTCACTTTTAATTTTAATTTACTATAATAAAACGCTGTTTTTAGTAGACTCGCTTTTTTATTGTCTCGCAAAAGGTGAGAAAAGTAGAGTACACTCCTCGGGGATAAAGCTGTTTTCGTCTTGGGCGCGCTTGAACCCCTCACTGCGCTCAGGACTCTTCTTAATTCCCTCGCTTCGCTCGGGAATTAACTCGTAACACCCTCGCTGCACTCGGGAGTTAAATCTGGAGTCCTTCGTTACGTTCAGGATTCAATATCGCGCCCGTGACATAAAACTGTGCTTTATCCCCTCGGTGTATAATCTACTATTATAGAATGCAGTACCTCTATTCTAGGCGGTAAAAGCCAAATCGTATTTTGACCTGTACGATAGTATTGTCAACGTTTTGATGCTAGTACTTATTCTATGGTTTTGATTGCTCTTATTCATGTCAGACCCACCATACCCCTGGGGGTAGGGTGGGGTAGGGGTAGGGTGGGACTGAACCATACCACCGTAGTGCTGTGCGCTTTATGAGTTGATAAACATCAAACTCCAATAAGTCCTTGAAATTTGGTATACGAATTTAAAACAAGGACATGCTTTCAGGTTTTGTTTTTCCACATCGACCAACTAAACAGATCAAACTGACCAAATGTTATATTTCAAAATCCAATTTAACAGAGTCGATGGATCTCCGCTGTCGCGGAGCTCCTATTCCTGAGTATTTTGGCCCTTCGGGCCGGCTGACAATCTAACGTAACCTAAACCTACGTCATATTTATGATAGAAAGATTGATCAGTTTATTTGGTCGGAGTGGAAGTACCCGTTAATATAGCATCCCATACGACAAAGTATAAATACTAATATCAAATCCCACCTCTACTGCGGTGGTAAGGTTCAGTCCCACCCTACCCCCAGGGGTATGCTTAGGGGTATGGTGGGTCTGCACCCCTCTTATTTACTTGACAGTAATGGAGGCCAAGTTAAGAACAACTTCTTAACATAATAATAATAATAATAATAATAAAAACTTTATTTAGCAAAAAACAGTACAGTATAGCTACTTATACAATGTAATTACAATCATAGTTTATGATGCTTATTTATAGCCATTTCTTTAATGATTGGTGTATGTATACCAAAGCAATAATAGTGAGTAAGTTTCCTCTGTCCCCCGTACTAGTAATAACTGTATCACGGTGGGACAGGATTCACCGTCCTCTAAATTATTAAGTTATACAGTTCAAGAAAGTAACATTAACTACAAATTGAGACAATGTGCGGGTATGCCAATATTCAATATCTGTTGCTAAGTTGTAAACAAGTAGTATATGCAAAAACACTACATCAAACTTAACTGATTAGGAACTTAATACTAAGTATAAATTTAACAAACGGATAATGTTATGAGACTACGTGTGTGTGTGTGTGTGCGTGTGTGCGTGTGCGTGTGCGTGTGCGTTTGTGTGTGTGTGAGTGCCAATTTTATTTTATTAGTTGCTCAGTACTTTCATAGTTAAGTGTCTTAAGATATTTTTCCAATATTTTTTTACACAAATATGGTGAAAGCGGCCTTAGATTTAGGTTTTTACTTAGTTTATTATACAAGATGGGTCCACGGATCCTTAAAAATTTATTTGCAAATTTAGAATTGTGATGTCGTGTTATGTACACGATGTCGGTTCTTCTACGTGATGAAGGGTAATCAGGCGGGTTTTTATGTTGCTCCAATAACAGTTGTTTAATAAATACCTGTCTCACCGTGAGAACAGACGTGTCATTGTATAAGCTATGTGTAGGATGCCTGAATTGCTTAAAAGTCATAACTTTGAGAACCGCCCTCTGCGCTCTCTCAAGCTTAAGCATTGCCATTTTTGACGCGCATCCCCAAGCTGTAATGCAATAACCTATTACCGATTGGCACAGTGCAAAGTAAATCGAAATTAATAGTTTTCGATCACATACATGTCGCAAACTCTTAAAAACAAAAATCAGTTTTCGTACTCTTCCTGTGAGACTTGTGATTTGATCATGCCAGTTGAGATTTTTATCAATTTGCACGCCCAAATATTTGATCGACGGAGTTTCTTTAATTTCTTGACAGTGACAACTTGTAAGTTCTTGACATGTATGGGCTCTAATAATAATGGTATTTGGTAATGGTTGAGTACTATTATTGATACTGTAGGTCATAATTTTAGTTTTACTCTGGTTGAGAGTGAGTAGATTATAAGTTAACCAATTAGTAACTTTATTAAAGCCTTCTTGAGCAACGTCATTAACACTGAGCCAAGACTTAGAGTAAAATAGGATAACAGTGTCATCGGCAAATGTGGTTATTTGAGCATTAGGTAGAGATAAACGGCACAGGTCATCAATATAGATCAAAAATAATGTGGGCCCCAGAACACTCCCCTGTGGTACTCCATAATAGATATTTTTTTCAGAGCTTGACAAGTCTCCTAGCCTAACTGACTGCTTTCTATTTGTTAAATAATCTTGGAAAAGTAATAATGGTATTCCACGTATACCTTTATTTTCCATTTTTTTTATTAGTATTGGGACAGAGACTGTGTCAAAAGCTTTTTTTAGATCTAGAAAGACACCTAGAGCTTTATACTTACTATCTAATTTATCAACTACAAATGAGGTCAGTTGTTGTACGGCGTCCGAGGTAGATTTTCGTTCCCTAAAGCCATACTGGTTGCAGCTAAGAAGGTTATTCCTTTCTAGGTAACTCTTTAGCCTAGTATTTATTAACTTTTCAAGAACTTTTGCCAGAGTAGGTAACATAGAGATTGGCCTATAGTTTGATACACAGTCTCTGTCTCCAGATTTAAATATAGGTACCACTACGGAACGTTTAAGCGCATCAGGAAATTTCCCAACTTTAAGGCATAAGTTGCAGATTATAGTAATAGGGGGGGTAAGGGCATCTAGAGCTAGCTTTAAAAATGAAGATGATATTCCATCCCATCCGGTTGCGTTAGTTTTTTTAAGTTTATTTATAATTTGCTTTATTTCCTGTTCATCTGTTGGTAATATAGTCATAGATTTTAAGGGGGTGAAATTTGAGTTTACGTTTTTAATCAGGTCTTTTTCAGATACCTGAAACTTGTTTAAAATTTCATCTGCTAGTTCTTTGCCTATATTTGTAAAATATGAGTTAACATAATTAAGGGATTCCTGGGGAGTGGATTTTAGAGCTAATAGATGTTTTTCATTATCCGCGTTTTCATTAGAATAGCAAATCTGTTTAATAATCGACCATTGCTTTTTTAAATTATTGTGATGTTCTTGAATCAGAGATCTCTGGTAAGCCCTTTTTAGTTTTTTTAAAAGGGCGTTACACGTATTTCTATACCTTTTATAAGTAATTCTATGGACAAGATTATCAGGGTATTTTTTTAGGGTTTGGTGGAGTTTATCTTTGTTTCTTAAGCATCTAATGAGCCCTGTTGTAATCCATGGTTTAAGATTGCGCTTTCTCCGCGATATTTTAATCAATTTAGTATTATTTATCATAGCTCTGTTAACAAGATATAGGAACAGATTTGTCACATCGTTTGGATCAGATCCTTCTAACACATTTGCCCAGTCTATTTGATCTAACTCGGAAATAACTGCTTGATAGTCAACATGTTTACGTGTTTTAGGGGAGTGAGATTTTACAGAGATAATTTTTGAAATGGACGTCATAACGGTAGCGTGATCAGTAATGGAAGATTCGTATATAATTGTAGTGTTAGATAGTTTGGTTTTAAGAAAACAGTGATCCAAACAATTAGGTCCCCTAGTAGGTAGTTTATGTGAAGGTAGTAACCCGTGAGAAGCCAATAAGTCTAAGTAATCGGAGGTTTTACTATCCTGATGTTCGTTTAAAATATTAATATTAATATCACCCAAAAGAATTATATTTTTATATTTTTTAAGGTTTGATAGTATAGAGTCAAGTGATGCAAGAAAGTTATCCAGATTCCTAAAAGAGGGAGGGCGGTATATAGCGATAAAGGCGTAGTCATTTCCAAGGGTCGTTGTGACAAGGCAGTTTGCTTCTAGGCAATCCGAAGGTTCAGTAGTTTTAAATGACAGCTCATTTTTTACGTAAATAACTATTCCATCATTTTGGTTAAGATTGCGTTTAGTTATAGTGGCTTTATATTTGGGTAATAAAGGTATACAAGAGCCTTCAGATAGCCAGCACTCCGTTAGTACTATCATGTCAAAATCGATTTTTAACCTAAGTAACAAAACCTGTAACTCATCAAAGTTATGATTTAAACTTCTTATATTTTGTGTTAATATTTTAAGTTGTTTGTTTTCAGTTATGAAAATATTTCTGCAACATTGAGGATCACTAACTGCCATGGAATTACAGATATTGATGTTATTATCAATATCAGATGATAATTTTTCGATGTCTACCATTTTTCAATAACTTGTTAATATATGACGCATTATAATGCATCTTAAGCGGTTTAGGCTTAGCTATTATCCATAGGCAGTATATATTTTTAATTAGTTCCTCTGAATAGAGATAAAATTGGCATGAATATGTTAGGTGTGTAATTGAAGTGAGAATTGTGTGAGTGTGTTTGTTTTGTGTCCTTAAAAAAGTGAACATTAACTTACTAACTAGTTCAGCAAATAGTCATTGACTGGAACCATTTTCTCTTAACGACTCTATTTGATTCACTGATTTGATCAGTATTGGGGGCGAGCTATCAGTTTTCTTGACGAATACTCTGCCTTGCCCGGTCCAGCAGTGGTTGTAGCCAAAGTTTTTGCGCAAGTCTCGAGCAAAGAAATGGAGTTTTCGGGCTGAAGGTGTCAAGGACTCTGAAATGTACACCAGTTGCTTGTCCCCTGATATGTCTAAGCATTGAGTATTGAACTTGTTTTCATTATGCAAGCTATTATATTCTTTTAAGGCTTTGATTAATGCCCTGCTTTGTTGAATGGTCTGATAATCGACAAGAATCAGTCTATTTTTACCACTTTTGATTCGCCTCACCTGTCTCACATTATCTGGATTAAAAGGTATTTGTAAGGAACTATGTACCTTTGATAGTAGATTCTCTAGGTGTTCGCCCTCTATCTCTGGAATGTTCCTCAGTTCGAGAGTCGAAGCACGCTGGGCCCTTTGCATGTCTTCCATTTGGTTCTCAAGTTGCTCTATTTTCAATATGGCTTCGTCATGTTCAGCAGATATCTTCTCTACTTTCTTCTGTAAGTTATCAAACAGTACGGTCGTGTGCTCAAGAATCTTCTCTATGTTAGCATTAGTTTTGATTATTTGTAAATTTTGTGATCTCAATTCTTCAATGGCTTCATAAAACTTACTGTTTTGCGAGTCACGGTCAGCCTTAAAACTGATGAGCATTTCTTTAATTTCGGATCTCAGTGACGTCATATCTTCCAAATCAGAGTGTTGTTTCCGTTTTCTAACGGATACATTTGAATGGGTTTCCACATTCGTTTGTAAATCCGGTTGTGATGAATACTTCTTGTCACTTGGTGAGTGCATCATGTTTGATTGTTTATTTTTGCCTATACTATGCAAAACTCGCCAACGTAAGCGCACCGATAAGGAAAACAAAGTGCCACAAAAAAATAGCAATTAGCAATACTGGGACTTATTCCGTACCGTATAAGGTCGGGTTTAGGAACTTGAATAAATTTATTTATTGCAAAAAATAAATAGGATCACGGCACAGACTACTCAGTATGAGCTTTGAACGATGAATGATGAACAGGTCAAATACGGCCTAGAATACCGGCCCTGTTGATGGTATCGCAAACGTACTTAGGTACCACCTACATACAGACCTACTGTTTGCGTCGGTGGCCATTGGCTTAAGGGGTCGACTCGTGATCGTAGTGTACAGGTTCGAACCCCCGCGTTCACCATGTACCGATGAGATATTACCAGAGACTCTTACGGTGAGGGAAAAACATCGTGAGGAAACATTCGATCAGCAGTGTGTAAGAGGGTAATTGTACAAAAGTTCCTGAACGGTTCAGGTGTATCCGAAACGGCCCATCTGTAGGATAAGATAAGTTAACCCATAGTGTTTTCATTGTAAACTATTCAGTCCACGACTTTACAGTTAATTTTACATACCTACACTGACTCAATCCCTTGGGTACGCCATAGCTCGAGAATAGCTCGACAGATTTGAATAATTGGGATGGTTCATATTTTTACGATTACTCCAATCCGAAAACCATTTCGAGGAATAAGGTTTTAAAGCCGTTCTCCATTATTAAGTTTTTGAAATATTTATCTTTTTTGGATATTTTGACAAAAGTATATTTAACCTTTGTTTGACTTTCGTTTTCGGCTTGAAGCCCTCCTTGGTGTATGATCCGGGTTAGGCGAAAACAGCTTGAAATAGTCAAAAAAAATTCAAAATTCAAATCATTTATTCTGTAAGTAGGCCCTGTAGGCACTTTTAGTATGTTTTAATACACTATTACATTCACTTTTATTCATTGGATATCATTTAATTGTTGTAATTTATTAGATTATGCCATCCCAAATTTAAAATTATCATGTCATCCATAAAATGTCTGCTAAATAAATAAATATTTAAACAAAACTATTGTGTCAAATAAAAAATTAATGAAATTGGTGTCTTAAAATTTCCAATTCTTTCGAATGAGAAAGTAAAAACCGTAAGTTATTTTTTTTGGTCAATCCCAATTGTTATGTTCGTAATTATCAGGACTTATGTTTCTACATTTTTATTGCAAGAATTTCAGTTTCAGGGGTGTATCCGTGGTCTATTAACATGTGTAGATGATTTCCCAATCTTTGTGATTAGTATATTAAAAGTATATATTTCGACCCCTGAGGCATCAGTGATCGGAATGCGCGGCAATGATGCCGTTGCCACTGACGTCCAAAGGGTTAATAAAATCTATTAATATCAGGGACCAATCTCACACCAATTGACCTAGTCCCTAAGTTCTAGCCTTGTACTATGGGCACTAGACAATGATGAACGCATTCAGAGAAATACAGACAAAAATATAGACCAAAGATATCCAAGACTCAGAAACTGATATTCACGCTCATCACATAAATATTCGTAGGCAGGGTCACTACCAACCATGCCAATGCGTGGTCAAAGGATTCGACAAAAGTATTTGGAATGTAGGTAAAGCTATGGATGCATTAGGTGGAACTATACAGAATAAGAGCAATTACACAGTTGTGTTTTAGAATCTGAAAACCGCTCGCTGCCTTTGTAAGACAATAAATAAAAGACTGCAAGAAACCTAACTCTCATCTCTTGGTTTATTGAGACGATTCATAAATAAATCTAACGGATCTTCGGACCCGCTATCTGCAGAGTGTTTTCTACCATATTCAGCAACAAGTCTCATGTGTTCCTCCAGGTTCTCAGAGTCGTTTGGCTCGGAGTCAAAGTATCTATCTTCAGCATCCTGAGATACTTGCTTTAGATCATCATATTGCTCATCGCTGTCAATGATTGTATAATCTACGTCATCCCTACCCTCAACAAAATTGCAGTACATTTCCTGAAGGAATTCTTCTCGTAGTAGCCTCCTTTCCGGGACACTAATTGCTTTTTGTAATAGCACCTCCGGTTTAGAAGAAGGCTCTGCACTAGGAGTGTCAAACTCACCCCATCTTTTATTTTTAAACTGACTGTCTTCTTCTTGGTTTTCAGTTGCACTGGATTTGTTTAGATCCATAGATTCCAGATCTTCTTTCAACATTTGTTCATTTTTTATTTCTCTCATTTGATTTCTGTCAACAGTCTCTAAGATCAAATTTAAAAATGTAAGGTTTTCATTGTCCACCCCATCTCGCTCTTTGATTTCAGCCTCGGTCAAATACTGCCCCACTAGTTGCTCATACAGCAGGGGGCTCCGATACATCATTTGCTTTTCACTAAAGTAATCAGTTTCATCTTGTAGTTTTTTTAGTGCATTGTATCGTCTGTTTCTTACCCTTTTGTGTCTTGCTTCTTCAGAGTGATATAATTTCAAGTCTTCAAGACATTGTCGGTATCCGCTTATACTACTTTCAGAGTTTAATTTCTCAAAGTATTCTAAGTGATGTGGAGCTAGATATTTTCCGAATTGCAATAAAAAATCGACAGGGGATTGTCTGAAAAAGTTACAGGCCATTTGTATTTTGTCTCTCGTTCGTACTTCTTTTTCATCAACCCGAGCGTTTTTGAAAGACACTTTCGCGCATCGAACTAAATAATCTACGATATCAACAATAGGATCCGGATCTTCAACTTCGCCTTCTACAACATCGTTTACAATAATCGACATGGTTAAATGAAAAACTAACCATGTAGCTCTTCTTCTTTTGTATATTATCTTCCCTCCCTGACGGTGTCCGAATCCCTTACTTAATAAAAATTTCGTAAACAAATAAATCTATAAATTCAGCCCAAGGTAGGTAGCATAAAGAAATTAAAATATTATGTACGCAAATATTTGCGGAACGCAAAATAATTAGTGTGTTTGTTTTTAAATATGACATTACAGATAATACAGACAGACAAAGTCCTTTATGGCCCCCTCTACCCGCCTCGTTTGTGTATTGCAAGTGGCGCCATCTACCCATTAAGGTTATAGTAATTTGATCTTGCTTAAAACTTAACTTTGATGGAATAAAAAAAACGAATTAATAACGAAAAATAAATAATTGTTACTTCAATTAAATCTTTCCTCTGTATACTTAATACTAATGTAATACTATAATTCATTATGGTGTATAATATTAGTGTAGATAGCTTCTGCCCGAGACTTAGTCCGCGTAGATTTCGATTATCGTTATAATATCACGTATTGTAAACACATACACACAAACTTTCACATTTATAATATTAATGGGATAGTGAAATTACTATCCAGGGAGGCCTGACGCAAAAAAGGTTGGGTAACCCTGCTTTAGGTACTTTAGACCTACTATAGACGTATAATAACCTAGACGGAGTATAAAAACGGCCAATAGAATCGTACTCTCCGCAACAGAGGCCCTACTTTAAAACTCGAAGTTCGAAGTTACGTTAGCTCCATCCCTGTCACACGTCAATTGAGACTAAATCAAGAGAAAGGGATGGAGCTAACGTAACTTCGAACTTCGATTTTCAATGTAGCGCCTCTGTCACAAAAACCCTTCCAGACGTCTACCGACGTGGTGGACCGATTTAAAAATATTTTTTTGTTTGATAGAGTATACTTTCGAAGTGGTCCCACTATCCCCAAATCTCAATCTGATGGGGGGAGCCGTGAGCAATTCAGGCAACTCCTCAAATATTATAGCCATACATATAATGACTACATAATAACAACTTACGTTATTATGATCAGTAAAGAAAAAGTATAAAATAAAATAATTGATATAAAGAAAAAAAAACACCTTTGAAAACACATAAAATAACTTCTTTTAGACTGGTCAGTCCAACTTAAGTCAGTGAGTCACAATATTTTTAACCAAAAGCTGACTTCAGTTGAACTGACCTACCATTTTAAAATAATTAATTTTTCGTTTTTTAGGCTTTTTTTTTTTAAACATTTCTGTGCAACTCAAAATACCCCGCTCCTTCGGCAGTCGACTAAAAACGAAGAAAACTATGGACATAGTACCAACTTAAGGGCGAATACACAACGCTACTCGCTAGGGTACAATCGGACTTACCCTTATAATCTGTGGTCGGTCGGAATTATCGATCTCTAAATTCTCTAAAGTGGCCGCGGTACGTTACTACGCGGCTTTTGTTGTCCCTTCCCTACTTGTCGTGAATCTATCTAGTTATTTGACTACGACCAGTAAATAATATTATACCCTATTTTGTCTTTAATTTAAAGCGACAAAATGCGACGAGTGAAAATAGATTCCATCATATATTACAGTAATCAAGACCCGGTGAGTTTTAAGTATTGCTTTGTTATGATATGACTTGTTCTACGTTCATGTTCTACCTACTTATTTTTTCTGATTTGTATATTTATGGAATTGATTAATTTGATTTACATAATGATGATTAATTAATTAGCTTCTATTATAACGAGGTAAACGTGTGTGTTTATGGGTAAGCTCTTAAGACTATAAATCCGAATTTAAAAAAATATAATAATATGTTCGTATTTGAATGGTACAATAATCCCTGAGTCAAGAATTAAAGTACGTTATTTTTTATTTTGTTTGAGCCGAAGCGAAGTGGTTTTTTGTTTTATTTGTCATTAGTCGCAAATCTAACATGAAATGTTTTGCGTCAACAAAACATGTAGGTATTAGGTTCTTACGTAGTCTTGAATAAGTAAATCACAGAGCGTGATTTGCAGAATCTTATACAGTAGAATGGAGTGAATAGAGAAATACGCGGGGTGAATAGAAGTACAGCCTAAAATAAAGCATGCGTGCGTAATATTCCAATGGACTTGTCAATTTAATAATACTTGTACTTATTAGTAAGAAGTTATGGCTTATTTTAGATTGTATTCTTATAAGCCCCGCAAATCTATTCACCCCATTCTTAAATCCATCACATTCGTACCCTACCTACATACCTGGCCATACCGGACTTTACCGATATGTCACTGCAGAGGGCGCCACCTCCTTCGTTAGAAGAGCGCATAGATCTGTTGCTTGTCAAGGCCAAATGCATCTTTGCAGGAACTACGAGTATGTACCTAATCAATACCCTACCTATATCGCATCTCAAAAATGCGACTTTTCAGGACACGTGTTTAAAACTTTAATATATCTTAAAATGTGAACGAGTTTATTATTATTAACGGATCTTTGTCCATTATTATCTTTAACCAGTTCCGGTAAACCAGTTAGGCAGAACAAAGGGGGCTTGAGATAGAAGGGGATGCGAGGGCAATCGTTTTTACTATAGAAGGACATTCTTGTAACTGTCTCCATTAGTAGAAGGGAGAGCCAATACCTACAAAAGGGGAAAAAATAGTTCCCTGCTTAAGACATTTATGAAATTTTCAATAAATTTCTGTATCATGTTCAACCGTGCAATACGTTCAGCAGGCTTATGCCTAATGCAGTCGCAATCGCAATCGTTTTGAAGGTCCGAAGGCGCGTCTACTTTTTTTTTTTTTATGGCATCGAGTAGACAAACGAGCACACAGGCCACCTGATGGTAAGTGGAAACTGTGACCCATAGACATTCGCATTCACAAGACTGCAATGCAATCCTAAGACTGCAAATGCGTTGCCAACCCTGAGGCTAAGATGGAATGCCTCTTTGCTAGTCATTTCACCGGCTGTCTTATCCCCAAACCGGAACACAACAATGCGAACACTGCTGTTTGGCGGTAGGTTAATGGATAAGATGGTGGTAGCGATCCGGACGGACCCTGCACAAGGTCCTACCACCCGCAAACATACAAAATAAAAACTATTGTCCCACTTTGAAGTCGATAGCAATTGCGAGTGCGTTATGCAAAAGGTCAGCAGGTTTTGCCTCCGCGACTTTTGTTTTGGTTTTTACTTTCGTGTCAATTTTCGCTTATGTTTACTTTAAGCGCTTGAGCTATGAGTTAGAATATGTTTTGGTACATAATTGCATGATCTAAATAGAGATGAAACTACACGTCAGTAATGCGTCCGCTCTAGGATCATATAACAGAATCCTCTCCGCGAGTTTCTCGCTCGTTTGTTGGGAAGAAGACGTTGAAGTATTACCATCCGATGGTCCCTTTTCGGCCTCCAACACTTTTTATGAACACGGTTGGTACTCGTAATCGTAACCGCGTTAATCGTAAACCAAAAAATACTAAAATACATTTCGCATGTTAAACTTTAGTGCCAATTTATTTTTGTGAGGAAAATTCTTCTTTTAACGTCTTGTAGGCCTCCAAAATGGTAGACAGACGACGTAACTTTTTATCAATATACTTATTTAGTTATTTGTTAATGTTTTAAATTGTAACTACTAAATATATTATTATATAGACCGGTCCATGTGGCAAGCCTTTGGGGATGCCGCGTCCAGCATGATAATGATCAGGAGAATAACCAATACCTATGTTAGGTACTAAATTATGGGCTGTTCCCAGTAGTCAGTTTTTAGTTAGTTTTTATTAATGTACTTTAGTAGATATTAAACTAATACAGTTGAGTCAAATTAAAGAGTGTGAAATGTCCACATAATTTGGAGGGTGTGGACAACTGGTTTTTTTTTCCCTGCTGTCCACAGTGTGGACAACAGGGAATAGCCCAAAATTATAAGTTATAACATATTTGATCTGACTCAGACAATGATCAATTTTAATTTCAGTCTTTTATAAACTACAGAGTATGAAAAATATTAAACAAGTCCCGACATAAAGTACCTATTATGTTTGTTTTATAGTCCAAGCGGTTTAAATTTAAGCCCTTAATGGTTTTTTAACTTTTTATCTTCGTCATATTTTGTTAATTGTCTTATGTTATGCACGGTTACTTGCGACTTTAGTGTTCCTTTTTTTAGCCTAGTTTTTGATTAGCATTAATTTAAGTACTTAATTAAGTATGTAATTAATTTGGATCGCCACAAAAGCGATTGTTTTACGCAAGCTGAGTTTGCCTGTAGGTAATTGGGTACACACCCTGCCACCAACTACACATGTAATTGTTAAATTAACATATTGGTGTTGTATCCGTTGGCAAACCAAATGAGTAAATAAATAATTGAAAATAAATTATAAATTATAATTGAAAATAAAGATACACAGGCCTCCTCCCGTATCGTCAGCTCCAGCCAGGGCAACGATCATTAAAAAAAATGTCCTCCTTGTCGCCTTGCCGCTACTTTGAAAATCGAATTTCGAACTAACGTAACTTCGAACTTCGATTTTCAAAGTAGAGCCTGTTAATATTTTATTTTGACATAACGGTGTTCGTCACAGGAGCATCCAGCCAGCAACCTCCTGGACCTGGGCTTGGGCAAATCCAAAAAATGGCTCTGCGCTCGCGGGGAGCCATTCTGCTCCGTCGTGTTACAACTTGAGCGGGTTGTGAAGGTTAGAGAGAGACGCATGAAAATAGCCTTTGCTTGAAAGTTCGTTAAGCAAAAGCTACGAAAGCCAGTCTCCTTTTTTTATTAGAACATATTTTTTAGTTTAGTACCTAAAGTCCAATGAAACGGTAGGTACAGTTTGGCTATTTAAAACCCACAAATGATACCACTATATTATTATATTATTTCCCCGTGTGGTTGCCGGGTTAGAATAGTGCCACTCCATGTCTTCCCGTGGATGTCGTAAGAGACGGCTAAGGGAATAAAGGCGTATAGTACTGTTAGGCGATGGGCTTGCAATGCAACCTGTCACTAATACACTGGTAAACATCTTAGCCTAAGTGTGCAAAATGTGGTTACAGAATTATCAAAAAGTTTTTAGAGTTGTTGGTAATTCTGTAGCTCTGCCCAGGGATTGTAACCGGTTACAAATAAACCGGTATTTTTTTAGGTTAAACCGGTTAATTATTTGGGTTACGTTCCAACGAATTGGTTACGCTCACAGGGAGCGAAATGCATTTACCGGTTATAACCGGTTAGAGAGCGCTTCCGTCATTCACCCTTGTCTCGGCTCACACGGAAGGAGCGCTCTCTAACCGGTAAATGCATTTCGCTCCCTGTGAGCGTAACCTTTATTATGGGTTAGGCTCTAATAGTGTGGCTTTAACCGCTACGGAAAATAAACCGGTTTTCAATCCCTGCCTCTGCCTACCCCACTGCACTCTGGGAATAAAGGCGTGAGTTTATGTATGTATGTATGTTTATTATTATGTATTATTGGCTGTATCAATATCACTACATAGTATAAAACCAAGTCGCCTCTATTGGTAACATATTCATTTTAAAATGCTTATTATCTTACTTATGCAGTTAGCCGCCTTCTTTTAAATCACTCATAGTCACGATGCATCAAATTTGCACAAAACCTAATAAATTATACACTTATTCCGTCTATTGGCGAGAACCGTATGAAAATCCGGTCGGTAATTTTTGAGTTTATCGCGAACGGACAGACATAGACGCGGCGGGGAACTTTACTTATTAATATGTAGTAATTAAATGGATATCTGGTTAGTCTTCTGGGGTCCTAGCCAAGATGCAAACGCTGCTACCATTGTTTACCTTTTCTATCGCTTAAAATGTGGGTGACAGTTGGTTTATCGTAAGTCCAGACCTAGGAATATACGGGGCAAAATTCTGATAGCTAGGGATTGCATATATCGATATTTTTTGTTTGTAAAAATCAAATTTTATTAAAAGTGCAAATAAAACAAAAAAGCAACATGATTCTGATTATTCTTTATTTTTGAAGGATGTTGACCTTCACTCATCATTATCTTTTTTATTTTAATCTTAACAAGTTATGATCGTTTATTTTAACAATAGTATGGGACAGTCGTTCTGAAATATACAATAAGGAAAAAAATGATGATGATGAGTAAATGTTAAAAATCCTTTTAAAATAAAGAATACTTAACCAGAATTATGTTGCTATTTAGTTTCATTCGCATACTTTAAAAAAAAATTTTTTACAAACAAAACTAGCAGCGATCTCTAGTATAATGGGAAAAGCATCGATAATTGAGTTTATCGATATAGGCAATCCCTAGCCGTAATTTTATTTTGCCCCGTATATTCCTAGGTCTGATCGTAACTCACGAGAATGGCATCCCATACATTTTGAGCGATAGAAAAGAAAAACGTTAATAGCGTTTGCCTCTTGGTTAGGCCCTGTTGTCAAAGGCCCATGTAAGGATAGATTATCTAGGTATAGATTCAAACTTTTTGGTATCGTTTACAGATCGCGGCAGTGCATATTGGAACGTGTATGGCGGGGTTAATCGAGGTGCAAGTCGGCCGGTCAGAAACTCCTACTGTTCCGTGTGAGGCAAGTCATGTTTTTGTCATTTCTTTATTTCTCTACTTTGAAATTCTATATAGAATAGAATAGAATAGAAATCATTTATTCAACGCATACACACATTTAAAAAAAAAAACATGACAAAATCAAAGAACATTTAACATGGCGTTGAAAAGGGCCCCATAGGTGTAAAACTTATGTACTTAAATATATCAAATAATCAGATATTAAAAATACATAACGGAATTTTTCGAACCCTGGCTAGTAGCGTTTGCATCTTGGCTAGGGCCGCCGGTGACCCTAAAGCTCCGTCTACATTTGAAGTGGTTTGACCCTAGATACTTTTGCCGAGGATAGAGTTCAAATGTTTGCCGACGCTGTATCGCATCCGCGACGGGGGGGAGCAACACGCCTCCTTCTCGACGGACCAGATGTTGCAACGCACAAGTGAAAAGACATGGGACCGCATGAGGATCGTGTGCTCGCGTCCTTTCGAACAAGACAAGGTAAGTAATAACAGTTACTCTACAGAATATCACATTCGCAAAAGATCATAACTAGCAAAACATCATATACGCATTACGCATAACATCATACATACTAGCAAAACACGATATTCGCAAAACATGATATTTACAAATAGTCGGGTTTTGTTATAAAATCGTAGGTAGGTTTAGGTTATGTTAGATTTATAGCAGGCCCGGAGGGCCAAACTACACAGAAATAGGAGCTCCGCAGTAGCGGAGCTCAGTCGACACTGTCTAATTCATGTCTTAATAACAGTTAAGTTTTGCTAATGTGATGTTTTGCTACTATGATGAATATGATGATTTGCGAATGTCATGTTTTGCGAATATGATATCCTACGACGGATTGAGTAATAATACAGACATATTTGATTATTAACCGACGTGCGTACATGACTCGATGTATGAATGTGGAAGAAGCGAAAGAAATTTGTCAAGATCGTAGCAAATGGAAAGAAGTGGTCTCTGCCTACCCTTCTGGGAAACATGCGTGATTTAATGTATGTATGTATTTCCAAAGAAGGCGGCTCACTGCGTAGAGCGTTTCACAGGCAGACTCGGCCTACGGTGGCGGTCACCAAGGCGTTGCCGGTCTCGAACAAATGTAATGATACCCTTTTTGAGTATATACTCTTATGTATAGGGCAAAATTAATATGGCGCGAATTAAGGAAGTATATAATCTTGGTTAACGTTGTAAGCGCTATGACGCGGGACATACCTATAATTGTGTTGGGAATTCCTGCAGTTCTTGTACCTAGAATTTCTCTATTTACTAGTTTAAATGGTTTTCCCAATTTAACATATTTCATAATTAAACTAACTAACTTGCAATCTATGTAAGTATGTGTATCTTCGGGTCAAATCTTGAAAGGAAGGTGTGAGGCACTTGCCGCGGACTGATTAAGATGAAATTTGGTATCTACGTAACTTCGATGACAATACAATAATATGGTACTTACCATCGCGCTGGTCTGATGATGGAATCTGAAGGTGGTGATAGGATCTCTACACTTACCAAAGACCCACCTTGTTGGGACTCATTAGATTGGTCTTTATACGTAGATTTTACTTTACAAAAAAAACTACGGTCGGCAACATTAGCTTCTTCCGAAAATGCTTTTTTGGCAGAAACTTTTTTCAAATAAAAAGGATAAACAAACTATAGTTGGGGAGCCCACGATGCTAAATCGGGAGTTACTCGAGCGTCATAGAGACCTATTGGGTTGCGAAGCTTAGATGATAAAAATTAAAAAAGGTCATATAATATATACCTTTTCATCGGTACTTTTCAAGCGGCTATAGATTTTCAAAAATGTAAAAAAAAACTGTTGCATGGACATACTCGAGCGCGTCAAATATTAATATCATCGTATTTTTAAACAATTACTTATGTTAATCTGACTGTTTCCATGATGGGGGCGGTCGTACGTAAGGGTAAAAAAAAAGTGATCCAGCGCGTCACATTTTCAAAGGGGATGTTAAGTGAAGCTAAAAAAAGCTCTTATGTAATAATCTGACGATTTGGATGTGACGCAAACTCGCGGTCATTATTGGAATGTGTAAAAATAAATCGTTCAATTTTAAATACTCCAGCGCGTCAGATTAAGATATACACTCGGGAGCAAAGAAATCGAGACACCGTTGCATTTTTTACGTTGATGCTAATTGTGTAAAGGTCTTAAGTGTTATCATGAGAATTCGAATGCCATATGATAGGTGTAATTTTGTCTTCTATCGAATGACACATTTTTTTGTGGTGGGGATGAATATTTTCAGTCATTTCAGGGCCGAAAACCGCAAGGCCCTCAAAATACTCACTTTAGAACCGAACAATACAAGGGAGAAATTAAAAAGTTTTATGAAAATTAAAACAAATTATCGGTTTTTAATAACGTGTATGCGATTTTTCATTGAACGCACGAGTTTTTGATGAAAGTCTTGAGGTATGCCCGCCCATTCTTCCTCGATCGCTGTCTTGAGCTGATGCAGAGTCTCAGGAGCGGGATCTCTGGCCCGGATTCGCCTCTTGAGCTCGTCCCAGACGTGTTCTATCGGGTTCAAGTCCGGGCTTCGTGCTGGCCAATCCATGGTAGGGATTATTAACCTCTCTTAGGTACTCCTGAGTGATCCGGGCTGTATGTGGTCTGGCGTTATCTTGCATCAGCATGAAGTTTTCACCGATGTAGCCAGCAAATGGAAACACCAAAAAAAACATGAAAATGGGACCACATGTTCAGCGAGGACCTCTTCAATGTACCGATGAGCAGTCAATCCTCTTGAATTCGCCCCGACACCAGGCCCAGTGACGAACACAATGTCTGTCTTCGCATCCAAAGAAATGCCGGCCCAGACCATGCATGAACCGCCTCCATATGCGACTCGTTCTTCGATGCAGCATCGTGAAAATCGCTCTCCAGGCCTTCGATAGACCCTCTCCCTGCCGTCATTGCCAAAAAGACAAATCCTGCACTCGTCGGAGAAGAGTACTGCCCTCCATTGCTCAAGGGTCCAGTTTTCATGTTCCTGAGCAAAGCGAAGACGTGCTTGACGGTGACTCGGGGTGAGTTTAGGGCCATTTGCAGCCTTGTGTGAAGTTAAATTCTTCTCTGCCAGTCTTCTTCTAACAGTCCGTCGGCTGATGGACACATTCCGGGTCTCTCGTAGCTTCTGCTGAAGCTGGACAGCATTGTGTCGTCGATTCCGTAGCGAGTTGACAACAATGAAGCGGTCATCTTGCTCCGAGGTAGAGCGTACCCGGCCAGTGCCAGGTCTTCTGGAGAACGCACCAGTCGCTTGGAACCTCTGGAACACACGTTGGACAGATGAACGCGTCAGGTTCAGTTGTCGGGCCACTTCACGTTGACCCAACCCAGTTTGCAACAAAGCAACTGCTTGGGCGGCTTCAGACGGGGTAGTATCCATGTTTCTTCAAGGTTTTCCAGTATAATCGAGCAGAGATGTGTTCAGGATAACGTATCATAAACAAATGATGTAAAACCAATTAAACAAAATGGTTTTATACTAATGACGTGGCACAATCAGTATGTGCACTAACGAGCTAATTAGAGGGTGGGTATTGTTATTGCCCACAATGAAGGGAAATACCCATCCCCACCACAAAAAAATATGTCATTTGATAGAACACAAAATTACCTATCATATGGCATTTGAATTTTCATGATAACACTTACGGCCTTTACACAATTAGCATCGACGTAAAAAATGCAACGGTGGCTCGATTTCTTTGCTCCCGAGTGTATATATGGTTCATTTTTATGCCCTAGACATGCTTTCTCATAATTCATAATCTGACGATTAGGTATCTGGAGGGATTCGCCTAATCTGACATTAAAAAAAAAAAAAAAAATTTAGTTTTCTAAATCATTGAACTTAATTAATTGAAAATCTCAGGAAATAAATAGCATGCAACTAGAAAAGTGTATGTTTTTAGGGTTCCGTAGTCAAACTACGAACCGTTATAGTTTCGCCATGTCCGTCCATCCGCAGCTTCGCAGGGTCGCAGAGACCCTTAGTGCTAGAAAGCTGTAATTTGGCATGAATATACATATTAGTCACGCCAACAAAGCGGTAAATTAAAATGCTGTTTTTTTTTGTGTACCTCCCCTACACGTAACGTAGAGATGGTTTTTTTTTTCGTCTTCCCTGTAGTGTGGGTTGGCAACGCTCGAGAATGTCGTGATGTCGTTTTTTTTACAACTTTGTAGCTCGCCCCTTTTTTACTCCACTCTCAAATTGACGGATTAGTGGAAGTTACACGTTTTAGCATGTAACTAACTCACCCTACCTTAATCTGACGCGCTGGAGAATTTCAGATGTTTTTTTTTTCAATAATCTGATCCTTTATCCTTGACGGGCGGCCATATATAAGGGGCTCATATTTGGTGGAAGTACTTAAGCGGGTACAAGGTATTCCTCTGTTTATTCATCTGCCGACCTGGAGTAAATTCCGAAATCCTCTCTTGGGCTCCCTTACTTGCATTTATAGATAGAAGAAACAAAACACATTTATGTCCGTACAGCAAGCAAGTATTAACACAAAATTTAATTCACATTCCAGTATGGTCTCAACTTCATTGAAATTTTCGAGAATGTCGACATGGACCAGCCGGAACTGGTCCGAGCCCTGGGGCCAGCGCTGCCGAGCCGCATGTTGGGGTGTGTGCGCGACTCCTCCCCGGAGGAGGACTACGTCAGACCAGAACCGCGGAGAAACAACGCTGGTAAGGAAGATGGGTTCTGGTATGGAATCAAAGTCCTAAGGGTTGGGAATACATTTGTAGTCTTAAGACTTCAGTATTGTGATGGCATTTCACAGACTGCGCGGGAGCAGTAATAGTATCTATCCTGAAAGTATTTGCAGGTATAGATTTGAGAGTTTTCTGATGTGGAGACTTATTGAAAGGACTCAGCTTGGGTTAGTTAGTAATTAATAAATATTAACCCAACCTCAATACCGACTTCACTAAACGATGTTAATCAATGTTAATTGACTGTTAGTTCATACATTTTGACAGCTGTTAACACCCTATTCGCCTGTTAAGTGGTTGGTGAAATTGGGCATAACACCCGATTTCAATGCACTCTGTTAAGTAGTTAATTTTTAAATCTAAGTGTAAGTACCTACAAACAATATAATTATGGACCTCTTTGTTGTGTGAATACATTTTATTAATATGAATATGATACTTTTCAGAAAATTTTAACATGATTACTTGTATAAAATATTCTGCGACACTCTTTGATTAACCAGCCAGTGAGACTTGACCCACACCGCTCAGAAAGCCACCTAGCACACAGACCACCTGACGGTGAGAGATCTGTGGCCAATAGACATTTACATGCTCAAGACTACAATCTGAAGACTGTAATCCTAAGACCGCAAATGCGTTGCCAACCCTGAAGACTAAGATGGAAGCTACGCTAGTAATTACACCATTTGTCTTATCCCCACAACGGAGCACAACAATGCGAACACCGCTGCACTTATGCTATTAAACTGTTTGTCTTTTGTAAACTGTACGCTTAGTGTAAACGCTCTTTTCAAAATAGCATTACACGGCACTGATGGCTGACAGTAAGCTGCAGATTTTGAGTTTAATGTGATGGGCTTAATACTTTTAGGCACCTGTCAAGTTTTAAAGAAAATCCTTGATTAAGCTTGTCAAAATATTCTCTAGCATCAGTATGGCATTACGCATATGTAGAATCATTTGTCACAATATTTTTTTACTTGACTACTTATCCTCTTTCTCACCAGGAGCTGGAAGACAAGCGGCATCTCAAGTGGTAAAGAAAGTCAAAAGCGTCAAAAAGGCGGGCATGAGGCGATCCAAAAAGAATTTTTATCGCCGGAAGAAAACCAAACGCACCACCAACTTAAAAAAACAGAAAGAAACTCCAATGGAGACAGACGATAATGAAGAACAGCATACCAAAAGTCATGACGACGGGAAAGATCAAGAAGAGAAAAAGAAAGAATCACCTAAAAAGGATGAACAGGAACCTAGCACCAGTAAAAGTTTTAATAAACACAGTGATGACAAAAAAGAGAAAACTTTGAATAATTCTGGAAGTCAGAACAGTTCAAAAGATAACGAAAATTCAAAAGATAACACAAAGGATTTGAATACTTCTAGGGGTAAAAAAGATTCTAAAGATGAGAAAAAAAAGAAAGATGAAGAAAAGGCGCCGACTCAGAAGAAGGGAGATAGCAAACAGAATAAAGATCAAACAGCAAAAAGTAACAGCAGAAAGAGACCACATTCTGGTGAGCAAAAGAAAGGAAAAGGTGAGATTTTAATTGCTCTTTTTTTTCTGGTTTCCTTTTGCATCAAGATTTGAATTGCAGTTTTGCATGTTTCCTGTTGATCTGAAATAAATAATAATATTATGCCTGTGATATTTCTGCAGTTCTTTGCTCGATATTAATAACGGCAACTGGCATAGTGTCTAATGTTGTATAGATAATGGTACGGAACATCTTTTTAACTATAATTCTATCACAGTAAAACATAACTGATATGGCTTACCGATGTACAGGTCGATTCACAAGAGTTAGCACGAATGGATTGAATGAGTGAATGAAAGTATACTAGTGTGTAAAATAGTAACAGGTTTTCGGTTTGAAATTCGAACATCGGTTCAAAGGACGGCACTCACACAATGATAGGTGACATTACTTTCGTTCAATCCATTCGTGCCAACTCTTGTGAATCGACCTGTACCTGCGCAGATAATTTTTTTTCGAAGTGCGGGTACCAATCAGCATGATGCACACGTGGCGTGGTTGTATGCTGTGCTATTATTCAGTCAGCCGTCAAACGTGCGTGAGTGAGATGCAAAAAATAGATGCAATTTAATGTGCACCTTATAACTATTACCTACAAGTCTGATCGTGGGATTTAATTGTGCTTTCGGAAGTCATCCATATCAATTGTGTTCTACTGTATGTACTTAACCGTTTTTATACTCCGTCTATATTGTCGTACGTCTATGCTCCTAACTGAGTTTAACAGACGAAAATAATTAGCAAAAAGTTTACATGAGTTTATGATATTATTTTGGGCATCCTTCTGCCTTTATTAAATATCTTCCAGCCTATCTGAACGATACCTTGTTTTGAATCAGCTGTCAGGGCGTCCCAGCGTCGCCTGCTGGGGTCAGTGGTGTTTGCGCTGAGCGGCTACAGCCCGGCGCGGAGCGCGCGCCTGCGGGCTGCCGCCGAGGCCATGGGCGCCAGCTTCCAGGCCGACTGGAGCCCGCGCTGCACGCATCTCATGTGAGTCTACGAAGCAGGAACTAGTCTATTCGATTTTACTACAATATAGTAGTATGGTAAGGTTGATGATACCCCTCTATTCCAGCTGTGCCTCTTCCAACGCACCGGAATTCAAAACAGCCCGCGCGTCCAAGGCCTCGTGCATCGCCGTGCACGGCGAGTGGGTGGAGCGCTGCAGCGCGCGGCGCCGCCGGCTGCCGTGGCAGTGGTTCGCCACCGAGCGCGCGCACAGGCTGGCGCGCCCGCCGGCTGACGACCAAGAGATGGAAGATCGCCGGGTTGCATCGGGTTAGATCTGGTAACAATGTCACCCCATCTTTTACAGGACGCACAGACCAGCTGAAAAAATGTGGGGTCTGAGACCTAAAGAAGCTTGCAATCTCAAGACTGCAAATGCGTTGCACCGATTGTCTTATCCCCGGATCACCGGACCACGGCAGAAAATTGCTGCTTGGCAGTAGGTTAAGACTGCGCCGAGCGTACGTCGGATGTACAGTGGCGCCCTCATTACTATTATTGTGTTTTCTAATAAACTAAAGTATTTACTTGAAATTGGTCGGTAGGTGTTTGTACTACAAAAGTGGCCACCTTTTCCCGTTAAGCTGACTACTCAAAGGGTAATTGTAATTAAAGTTTGTTACGTATCCTATAAATTATTTTTTTACTTGCGCTACAAAAAAGTATCGTCTGATTGCAGGGAGATTCTTTAGCTAATTAGAAAACACAATAATAGTAATGAGGGCGCCACTGGACGCTCGACGTTTGATCGGTGCAGTCTTAAAGGATACGATGGTAAATGCGATCCGGATGGGCCCTTCACAGATTCCCGGCACCACAAACTATTATAGTGGCTTCTTATGATGTTTTTGACGCTTTATTAACTGCGTAACTTTCATAACCATCTAAATTGCTTGGTTATTGAAATCTTAAGATAGGTATATTTCATCCCAATACTTTTAATATTTTTTTCCTTTCCTCTTTCCTAGTGCATATTCTATTAGGATTGAAAGCCAATCCCGATCTTTCACATGTCTCTAAGTGGATTACTTAAGATCGTGGTCTCACTACGCGACCAAAAAGTACCCGGCAAGGCTTTCACTTCCACAAGCAGAAAACCAAATGAACACTAGAACTAATTCTATTCTTTTCTAGGCATCTCAAATGGACCCAGACAGTGAAGTGAGCTACGTAAGTACAGATGCGAGCAAGAAGCCTCCAAGCGGTCAGTTGGTGACACCGCACTGGGACAAACTATGTATAACCCATACACAGGGTAGACAGCCGTGCCATCGAACACCATTCAACTGACGCCGTCGTTCCGATCCGGATTCAATAGGTATTTTAAATGCGAGATAACAATTCGTCACACATTTAGTTTTGAGTTAACTATTATTGTTTTGTAATTTTGGAGTAAACCTTTTCTGCGGCGGTGTTAATTTCTAGTTGGCAGGTATTGCTTGTCCACCAGTTTAAAGTCGCTCAGCGGGCTATGGAGGGGGCAATGCTCGGAGTCTCTCTGAAAGATAATAGTATTTTATGAAATTGTTGCATAATGAGGGGTATTAAAACACGAGTGTGTGTTTAAGAACCGAGCCGCTAGGCGAGGAGAAGGTCAATCGAACTTGTCTTACACTGAGTAAACGCTTACCTATAAGTCATCATGTCAAATTGAATTAAAAAAAAAATATGTCAAATCAAGTAGGTATTTTTCTCGCAAAGTAGTTTTAATTTTTTAAATACATGTTTTCCATTTCTTCTCAAATTTAATTTAGATAGGTTTTTGTATGTCTTTTGTACATATCAAATCAATCAAGACAAATGTCTAAAGTAGCAGGAAAGTGACTGAAGAGGTTAACGTTAGGATTCCGTTGCATTTTTTTTAAATATGTTCTACTAATCAAGTTAAGTACGGAGGTAAGAAATTAGAAAGAAAATTGATACATTTTGAACTCGTAGGTATAAACGTTTCTAGATACGAGTGTCACTTCTGTTATTGCCTATATGTCATAATCTTTCAGTACTGTCCAATCATGTTTGCCCCCGCGATAACGACGTATGGCTATAACACCGCCTGTTGTTTAACCTTTTCCACGCCATTGACGGATATATCCGCATCACTGGTTCAACGCCAACGACGGAAATATCCGTCATGGTTGACATCGCAAAATAGACTGGAGTGTCAATGAGGTAAGGTTGATGTTAGCTCTGGTGTTTAGCTGTCAGTGGCGTGTGAGTTTAGACTTTATATCTGACATAGCGTCGAAAAGGTTGTTCATTTTTTCTTGCTGTGGTGTGCCATAAAGAGTATTGTATTGTACACCCGTCATACAATCATTTGAAATCCTAATTTCGTATCGAACGAGCTCAGTTGACGGTTGTCCGAAATAGCGTGAGTTTCTAAAATAATGCCATCTTGCGTCTTTCGACAGTAGCTAACAGTATTATTGATTGCAAGATGGGCGCTTAAAAAAGGTGCAGTGAATAATTCTACATGGTATTATCTCAGATAAGTTCGTATTTAGTTTATTTTTATATTTAACTTACTGAGAAAGAAATACAAATTCTGACTCTGTGTTTAAACTATACTAGTCAGATTTTAATTAAAAATCTATTTTTAAAGTCTTTAACTGTATGTTAAGACATTTAGCGTACATAGTGCGCATATTGCATGAATTAGTGACGCCTATGTGCGTCACACGTGTTGTACTAATGGTAGCGATTCGCACGAGAGAGGAGGCAAGAAGTGATACAAAGGTAGTTATAGCAATGAAAGATTGCGATCAAGTTTTGCCTGATTCGACTTCAATACTTATTTGAGGTTGTCGCGTCTATCTCGCTTGCGAACCGAATACCGTTTTAACTTATACATTATTATGTTAAGGCTGCGGTTTCCCAGGCAAACAGTTTTGTGGCCAACTGACGGTTAACTGACTCAAGATTAAACATTTTCGAAACTCAGAAAAAACTGCGTACAGAACGGCTTGCACAACTTACAGATATTGGCACTCAGTAGATTGATATAAAACCTAACCTAATCAACAAATTATCTAGGTATTCTCTTTGAACATTTTGAAAACTTAATGAGTACATAAAAAGATTATTAAGTTATATTTTCATATTTTTTTATAATTTTATGACTCAGACGGTACAGGTCTGTGTCTGTCCACTTATTAAAAATAAATGGGAGGGATAACTATTTGTCTGATGTGACCACAGCCTCAGGGACGATCGTCCTGTTTTATGAGTAAGGTAATATGATAAGGTAGCCCTAATAAGTTTCATTTGTTTGTGTACTCGCTAGCGACTCGAATGCTCTGTCCCTCGCACTCTATACGAATACTGCGAGGGACAGTATTCGACTCGCTAGCTCGGACACTCATGGTAAGGATACAGATAACTACGAACAATTGTATTTCGGTGTGTAGTTTTAATATTAGGTAACAAATGACAGAGATTTTATTCTTCTGTTATTTGTAATTATATCGAATCACCAAAGAATCTCTTAAATAAATGTTCCGCCTCGATTGCCTGCTCTGCTCGTGAGTTGCAAGACTGCACCGAGCAAACGGCGAGCGTCCAGTGGCGCCCTCATTACTATTATTGTGTTTTCTAATTAACTGAAGAATTTCCTTGCTATCCGTTTATGTTGCGGAAGTAAAAACACAATTTATGGGATACAGTTTAGCCGTGAACGCGAAACAGACGGACGGAGCTACTTTCCCATTTATAATGTTAGTACGTATGAATAGTTGGGGAGTTTCAAAAAAATAGCACACCCTTGACTTTTTCTTCAGATTTGGGAAAAAAATTGCACGTTGGTTGGGATCATCATTCTGAACAAGAAAAAGTAGTACTCCCGATATGTCCCCAAAAATATGTATGGAATTGTTCCGTTTTGTTACCAAAATCCAATACGTTTCTTGGTAACAAAACAGACAACTCCATACATATTTTTGGGGACATATCGGGAGTACTATTTTTTATTGTTCAGAATGACGATCACAACGAGCGTGCAGAATTTTTCCCAAATCTGAAGAAGACGTCAAGGGTGTGCTATTTTTTTGAATCTCCCCAGTTATATAGTTCATAGAATAGTATACAGGTTGGATAAAACTAACGCCACATGGACGGCAACTACTTTAAGTAAGGTTTCCACCCTGTATAGTGAGTGTTACTCATAAGCTTAAATGTATTACTTCACAACTACAACTATTACTACAGTTTAGACGGTAAAACCATATTGTTTTTGACGTGATTCCGTATTGTCAACGTTTTGATAGTTTTTATTTACTTTACAGTAATGGCGGACGTGTTCACATTACCGTAAAACGCCAAAGACATTGAGGACGCCCCTTATTGGGAACGTTACGATAGAGTCCGACCAGCGAGTACTCGTATCGTATCGTACCGTCAAGTGACCTGGTGCTCTACTTTGAAATCCGCAATAGGGTATTTGACAAGAGTGAAATTGAACTTTTTCATTAACAACAGATAAACATTATAAAAATACTAGGAAAACTTCAATCCTTTATTTATGTTCGCTATTTTAAGATTTTTAAATTCATAAAATCCGACAATAAGGACGTTGTTTAATTGTCACAAGATAGTAATCCTTATAAACTCCACAGTAACGGAGCGTTTTTGATATTTCATAAAAAGAAGCTGATTTGACTTTTGTCAAATTCCGTATTCGAACTTCGTCTATTGCTATCCCTTTTGTTCTCGACGCGTAACAAGTAATTCGCAAGAAAGTGACTGGGCGAACCGGAATTCGTATTACGGATTTCTAAGTAGACCCTATGATGATGGCAGAGTTAATAATAATATAACAACATGTCAAAAGCAATATGGTTTGAACGAGTAGTCTAGAACCCCAGTTTGAAATTAATATACAGAAAGTAAAATTTACCTGTTGTGATTAATATTATTAATTTAATTACGAATAAATGGTTGTGTGTCATATTCGCTATTTTCAATTTTACCCTCAGCCCAGCTGGCTTATTGCCTAACGCACTCGCAATAGTAGTCGACTTTAAAAGGGAACAATTGTTTTCATTTTGTCAGCAGACAAACCTCGGACTGTCAATATGAAAACTTTTTTTGGAGTGAAAAATGTCGCTAGTAACAATCGCTAATCGGAACTGCTGTTCGTTAGTCTCCCTAAAATTCGACAATGGCAATTGATGATTCTTTTTTTTTAATTGTGTGTATGGGATGGAGTGGGTCCCGGGATGGTTTTTAAGTATTCTCAATTGGACCCTGTAGGTGGCGCTGCGATCGGGCAGGACGTCTGTCGGGTCCACTAGATTTTAATAAAAGTATTAATTAAAGAATATAATAGAATAGAATAAACTTTATTTCAGACAACAAGGCCCATATTTATAAATACCTTTCAGACTAACGTACATAACAACATATAACATAAAATTAAAACGACTATTTATACACTTTTGTGGTGTCAGCTAGCCGGCGGCCACGAAATCGCCGAAATACGAGTATGACACCCCTCGGCCAGGTTTCCTCATTTAAAAAGGTCGACAGATCTTTGGTGGGTACTCTCACGACAAATGACTTAAAATTAACCTTGTGGCGGGGCTTCAACTCCGGTCTTTACTCGTACTTACTCTACGAGATCCTTCGCCTCCGTAGAGTAATGTAAACGGGACACGTACAACTGCGTCGTGGTTACTGTGAATCAACCATAACAGATAGAGATACCTACCTGTGTCATCGCATTCTAAAGGACTAGAATAATCATCTAGTACAACATTTTTATGTATCTCTTAAGGTATAGCCTGCGTAAGCCATGTAAATTAATATTTCGGCGACGTGGTTGCGAAATCAATAAAAAACACCTAACCTAACCTAACTTTAAAGAGTTGTTTTTTTCCCAGCATATATAATATGTCTTTTTATATGGCAGATTTGAGATTGGCAGAAAAAATAAAAAATGAATTAAAAAAGGGTTCCCCATATAAGAAACGTTCTTTTATTTTTGTTGTATCGTATAACTTACAAGCGATATGATTAATAGCGCAAACCCTGAAAACAACAACAAATACTCAAAATTGGTCAGGGAGAGGTCAATTGGAATGTAATAATACCTACTGAACGGCGGTGTGGAACTCTCGGTGCGCGTGTCCGGCTCGTACTTCACCGGTTTTATAATACTCCGTCTATATAATTCTACGTCTATGCTTCTTGGTGAAAACTCATTTACGTAGACGTTACAAGTTTTTAGAGTTTTTGGTAATTCTGTAGCTCTGCCTACCCCACTCTGGGAATAAAGGCGTGATAAGATAAAAGATAAAAGATATTTATTCAGTAAGTAGGCCGTACGGGCACTTTTACACGTCAAGAATCTACCAGCGCTTCCCAAGAGAAGACACTGCTGAGAAGAAACGCCGCAAGAAACTCAGCAGTCAGTCATTTTTTAAACATATTACAATAGTACTACTTAATCTAGCATTATATAAAGCAATAAATATTAAATTCAATATAATATTAAATAACATGCGTAGATCAGCAGGAAAACATGCCAAAAATGTTATGTGAGAGATAAAGGAAGAAATAGGAGAAAAAAAAACTCACTTATATTTGTTTATAACTTATAACACGGTGCAAGATGACCACATAAAAGTTTCGATACGTTTTCCTACATCAATGGTGTCCCCTAGACAAGATAAAGCTTTTGCAATTGATCAAATTATTATTGACTATGTTTCGGGTTTAGACCATGCATTTTTGTCTGTTAGATAGTCCTCGATCCTATAATACGCTTTTGACATTAACGACTTTTTCAAGTAATTTTTAAGTGCTGGAAATGGTAACTTTAAAACTACGTCAGGTAATTTATTATAGAAATGAATGCATTGACCAACAAATTATTTATGTACTTTACGGACGCGGAATTTTCGAATAGCGATTTTATTTTTATTTCTAGTATTTAAATTATGTATATCAGAATTCTTGGTGAAAGAATCTAAATTCTTAATAACATAAATAATATTTTCATAAATAAATTGAGACGCTACAGTTAAGATATTAATTTCTTTAAAAAGTTCTCTTAAGGAGTCACGGGAATTTAAGTTGTAAATAGAGCGAATGGCCCTTTTTTTGTAAAACAAATATAGTTTGTATGTCAGTAGCCTTACCCCAAACCAGAATACCGTACGACATGACACTATGGAAATAACTATAATAAACTAAGCGAGCTGTCTCAACATTGGTTAATTGTCTAATTTTCCTAACGGCGTAAGCTGCCGAGCTTAGTTTACCTGCCAGTACAGATATATGGGGACTCCATTGCAAATTTTTATCTATTGTTATGCCTAGGAAAACTGCCTTATCTACCATTTGCAAACACTCGTCATTTAGAAAAATTCTAGAATCTACCGGTTTAACGTTAGGCAAAGCGAACCTAACACATTTAGTTTTCCTAGCATTGAGTAGCAAATTGTTACTAGTAAACCAATTAAGTACTTTACCTAGCGTGGCGTTTATCTTAGTGTAATTGACGGATTTACGGTCTACCTTGAAAATCAATGATGTATCATCAGCAAATAACACTATATCACAAAGATTCTCTACCATGGGTGGTAAGTCATTAATGTAAACCAAAAATAAGAAAGGACCTAATATAGAGCCCTGAGGCACACCTAATTTAACAGCTGCTCCAGTGGACTGTGTTTGGTTTACAACAACCGTTTGTGTCCTATCACTAAGATACGAGGACATGAGATTTAGAGAATTATTAGACAGACCATAAGTAATGTTCTAATTTTAATATAAGAGTCGCATGATCTACGCAATCGTGAGTTTATGTATGTATGTATTAACTTACAATCTGTGCTATGCATGCACATACCAATTTGATCTGTGGTAATCTGTACAATGTACACATTCTGTGGACTTATGTCAATTTTATAGTCAACAAATAAATATTTCGCACTAATTCCACAATCCCATATCGGGGGGAATTACTTATGTGAACAGGAAATCTGTGACTACATTCATTTATACACATAGTTAAATCACCGCCTATGAACTGTTCAAATCAGGAACTGGAAATTTGAGTCAATGATTAGGCGTTTTGGTGTTGAAAGTGTGTATTTTGGGTGGAATGTTTTGGGACATATCGTGGAGATGGGAGGATATGTGCGGGCCGGCAGGGCTGCAGCCCTGGGACCACGTCTCCAAGGATGTAGGACTGTGTTTCCAGGAGTTATTTCTGCAGATTCCTCTGTACTTCATTATCGCGGTAGTTTCGGGGTACTTCGTCGGCTACAGAAGAGACTGGGTGGTACGGGAAAAGACTCAAGAGCGTGCTATAGTGTTACGTAGCTTTGTAGTTCTGGCGTTAGTTTTTATTCCGATAATAGAACTGTACATTTTCATAACAAAAGTGGACTTTGTGCTGTATCCTATTGACTACTTCGTGGCTGCGGCCTCATGCTTGTCTTGGCTGGTGCACTTCGGCTACGTGCTGGCGCTGAAGCACCGCCTAGGCCCGAGTGCCCGGGGGCCGTCATTGCAGCTCTTCCTCTGGAGTCTGACTGTGGTGTTGAATGTTATTGCACTCCGTAGCGGCACATTGGTTGGAAGCCCTATTGCCTTTACTATAGCTACTCTGTGCTGTCACATATTGTATTTTGTTACTTTAATTCCGTCTAGTGATTCTAGGCCAACATATTACTCTACTTGCCTGGTTGGCTCACAGCATGCTCATGTAAGTGGAATCAGTTTAATGTTTTATTTTATCAGGATTTGACCATATATAATCTAACTGTATATTAATGTTACAGAATGAATACACTCCTTTGTTACCACATATTGATGAAGGGATACTAGGGACTGCCATGCAAGGCAATGGATGTTTTTCACAACTAATGTTTTTATGGGTGAATCCACTTCTGAAAAAAGGTAAATAAAACATTTGATACCTGATCAGTTTGCATTTATTTATTTTCTTATTAATTTATTTAATTTTTCAGGCTTTGACAAGAAATTAAATGACCCAGAGGAGCTGTTTGACCTCCCAACGAAGTACCGGTGTGGCTATGTGGGGGCTAAGATGGACCGAGCCCTCATTGGCAATGTGGACAACTACCAGCAGTATATGGAGATACCACATGAGCCATTTATAAGTTCCGGTGAGGCATTCTTTATTTGTTTCAATGCTTATTTATTAGGTAGTATCCATACTAATATTATAAATGCGAAAGTGTGTCTGTCTATCTGTCTGTTACCTCTTCACTCTTAATCCGCTGAACCGATTTAGGTGAAATTTGGTGCAAAGATAGTTTGAATCCTGGTAAAGGACGAAGTAGGATAGGAAGGAGGAGATAGGATAGTTTTTTTCCCGTAATTCGTCCTAAAGAGGTGAAATAGAGGGTGAAAATTTGTATGGAGCTACGATATAAACGAGTTCCATGCGGATGGAGTTGCGGGCAGCTGCTAGTAGGTAATAACTAAAATACAGTTAATGCCAAACCAGTAAAGAATTAATATGCTATCTTTTAAACTGTATATTCCAGTAACATGCATTTTGGAATGTCAAATCGCAGATAACATGTTCTGAAACACCCAACATGTTTATTGGCCATTAAACTAAAGCAATCTAATAACAGACAAATGACTCAACAATGCATTGTTTTACCTACATAATGTACATACATTAAACAGTACAACTATTACTCATTTGATGAGCTTATGTTTTACTTGTGTTTGTAAACCTTCTCATCACAATGTAAATAAGTGTACTAAATAAGAATGCATACTTTTTATAAAACCAATATACAACGTGTTACAAAATACCCCGTAAAAATATAATAAATCATCAAAGCCAAAAATATTGTCAACCCTAGTAAGCTGTCATGTCAGGGAACCGGAGTTAGCATAGATTATTTTAACAGAGTGGCCTACCTACCAATTTAATAATTTTGTCAACTTTAATGGTTTCAAAGCCTTATCCCGAGCGAGGTTGTGCATTGAACAAAGCGGAGCTCAGTTTGAGCCGTTCCTGTAAATTTGACGTTCATTACGAAAAACTAAGTGTTAGTTTAGGTTTCTTCGTTAGGTTAGGTCTTTTAAAATCTTCCAAAACTCGACTTGTAATATCTATCTAATCGAATTCTGTACATTTTGTTAGTATGTCTCTTGATGGTTTCAAGAATTAGGTAAAAATGTACTTACATAAACATTCTGCGTAGTTTACTCTTTAATTTTACTGAAATAGGGTTTGCACATCAATAAAAACAATAATAGTTTTATTTATTTTGCTGGTAGGTCATACGGTGCTCGTACGGTTCTCAAATATTGTAAACGGACTTGTTATAAGGCACCATTTAACCCCCTTTCGGCTTTACGGGTATTTTTGTAACACCTTGTATATTTGATACAAAATTTACAGAAATGATGTGTGTGTGTGTATTAAGATTCACTTTGGGTTGTAGGGGTTGTACGGAGGTTAATTAGCAACTTTTTTAATACATGTTAACTAACTTATAGGATTATACACACATGCTTACAGCATTCATACGGTTATGCAAACTCATTCAACACAGCAAGGAGTCCTGCACACACCTGAAAAGTGATTCAATGTGGTGTACAATGTCTTCCAGGACTACTGAGACTCCCATCGGAGCAGCAAACGCTTAACAGAAAATGCTCATTTAGTATATAATATTAGACACTGGAACAAATATGTGAGTGGAGGATAGGTTGACTGATATCAAGTCTAGAACCTTGTCTATATGTCAGAAATTACAGTTGTCTACTACTACTTTTACTACATAACACATAACATGTTACAGAGGAGACGGGTGTTTTACTCTAGATCAGTTTATTAACTTTTAAGAACAAGCCCTTTTGATACTCGTGACTAAAATTGAAAAAGATATTATTGCATTGACATAATTTATTAATCCTTATACATATATTGACATTGGTCAAGTGACCATTTATTAGATGTATTTTTTTTTTGCTTTAATTATATTGGACGATCTCAATATAATTCCGTAATAATGGCCATGCAATGTAATGCAGTGAACTAAACTAATTTCCGTCTGCTGGAGGTTCAATTTGCTTTGTTTATCACTGTCAACTCATCTCTCCCGGCAGGTTACGGCGCGGTGGGGTCCCCGGGCGCGGCGACGCCGGTGACGCCGACGGCGCGCGTCCCGCTGCGCGCGCGCCGCCGCGTGTCGCTGCTGCGCGCGCTGCACGCGTGCTTCGCGCTGCAGTTCTACAGCATCGGCGTGCTCAAGCTGGTCTCGGACATGGCGGGCTTCGCGGGCCCGCTGCTGCTTAACAGGCTCGTGCAGTTCATCGAGGATGAAACTATTGATCAGCATTATGGGTGAGTTCCCTGTTGTATTTGACGCGTTTGGAGAAGGTACCGTGAGGGAAATGCTAAATATTCAGGTTCGAGCGCCTGTTAGTAATCTATGCGCAATGATACGCGACGCTCTTTGAAGTACTACTCGAACTTTTTTTCAAAATAACGTTAATATTGGATGTCGCTCACTTGCTTTCAAGCCGCTGTACGATTATTATCAAATTTATATACCGAGTCTCCAGTATTTATTATTTGGCAGTTATCTGCTAAAGAAGAAGTAAGAACGGAATGGAAGGAAAGGGAAGAGGAAGCAAATAATACAATTATTTTAATAAGATTCACATACAGAGACTACTTTTAGTATTTATATTTTTTTGTTATTATTAAAGAGGCTTTGTTCTTATCTATTATTGCTCAGTTTTTTTTTTGAGTTATGGTTTTTATAATAAATATTCAAATATAAAAAGGACATAATTGCGCTACTAGTGGCTGCTACTGGTGGCCGCATTCAGCCACTAGTGGATGCCACTGGTGGCGGCGTGTTTGTTTGACTGAATCACTAGTGGCCGCGTTTAATGGTGACGGCTAGTGGCTCAATGTGCGGCCGCCCTTTGGCGTCAGAGGCACGACTTTCAGTTAACGGCCAGAGCCGTCTGGGGCGCTCAAGCAGTTAATAAGGTATAACACGCTGCGTCACCCGCCCCAGATGATTGGGATAAGGGGAAGGATGAAGGATAAGGGGGAGGAGGATGATGACGATGACGATGACGATGACGATGACGATGACGATGACGATGACGATGACGACGATGACGATGAAGATGACGATGACGATGATGACGATGACGATGACGATAATGATGATTTGGTCGAATGTAGAACGGCGCGATCAGTATTATTAAGCCGGCCCTGTCCGCAGGTACATGTACGCCGGCGGGCTGCTGGGCTCGGCGCTGGCGGGCGCGCTGTTCGGCGTGCACTTCACGTGGCTCATGTCGCTGGTGGGGCTGCGCATGCGCGGCGCCATCGTGGCCGCCGTGCTCGCCAAGACGCTCGCCGTCACCGCGCCGGACCTCGCCGCCGCCTTCACCGTCGGCGAGATCACCAACTTCATGTCCACTGACACCGATAGAATCGTCAATTCCTGCCCGAGCTTTCACGCGTTATGGAGTATCCCTCTACAGGTCGGTGCTTTATTCATTTATTATTAAAATATTCTCATGTCATCCCTGAAACGATACAAAATGTCGGTTGTACTCTGCCTACATAGCTAGCGGTCTCGGGTTTGGTTTCCGGCGTGGGCAAATATTTATGAGATGAGCGCAAGTTTTTTGTTTGAGGAGTCTGGGATACATACATACATACATTAAATAACGCCTGTTTCCCAGAGGGGTAGGCAGAGACCACTTCTTTCCACTTGCTACGATCTTGACAAATTTATTTCGCTTCTTTCACATTAATACATTCATTTATAAATGGGATGTTGTCTATGTGTTTAACTATGTGTTTTCTACACTTATGTTATAAAGAGGAATGATTTGTATTTTTGTGTGTGTGTATGTTTGTAATGAATAAACTCAAAAACTACTGTGCCGATTTCAAAAATTCTTACACCATTGGAAAGCTACATTCACCCTGAGTGACATAGGCTTTGTTTTATTTTTCTGCGTGGACGGAGTCGCGCGCAACAGCTAGTTATAAATATATAATATGTTTGTCGTTGTCTAGCATCCATATTACAATCCCAGAGTTTCAGGACTGATAATAGTTGATTTTACAATCCTACTAAATGGGCGTTTTCACTAAAAAGTGTACCCAATTAAGGAACTTTAACTTTGTCAGTTTTGTGACGAAAATTAGTTTGTTGGTTTTTTGGCAAATAATAGATAAACTTTCGTATTTGGGCGTTTTCACTAAAAAGTGTACCCAATTAAGGACTGAAATTAAGGAACTTTAACTTTGTCAGTTTTGTGGCGAAAATTAGCTATATACGGCCGCATTGTATGGTTAATTTTCGTCACAAAACTGACAAAGTTAAAGTTCCTTAATTTCAGTCCTTAATTGGGTACACTTTTTAATGAAAACGCCCAAATACGAAAGTTTATCTATTATTTGCAACGGCTGGACGGATTTGGATTAAAGAAATGAAGTTTGCTTATGCTCTGGGTTAACACATAGGCTACTTTTTTTCCTGGAAAATATGGAAGGAGTTTGACATTGATGTATCTAATACAGACTTGTTATCCATAAGGCTCAAAATAACCAAATAATGCTTTGAGTAATTATTATGAATATTACTATAATCGGTTAGAGTGCGTAAAAAACTTTTTTTTTTCATATGTATAACTGTTTTTTGTATTTTTAATTAAAAAAAAAAGTATAATTGCGTCTCTGTGTGGTGTAAACCGCTAACAACAGTGTAACAAGTGACCTTACTGTGTACCTGCCTTGTAATTATCGGTGAGAACCTGTAATTCGCTCTTAGTATCTACTTTTAAGTTATTGTTTTGTTTTACGACGCGCTGGCCTAGTTGGTAGTGACCCTGCCTACGAAGCTAGCAGTCCTGAGTTCAAATCCCGGTAAGGGCAAATATTAGTGTGATGAGGGCGAAAATTTGTTCCTGAGTCATGGATGTTTTCTGTATATTTAAGTATATATTTCTCTATGTAAGTATTTATATCGTTGTCTAGTACCCATAATACAACCCTTGAGCTTAGTTTGGGACTAGGTCAATTGGTGTGAAATTGTCCACTGTTTTTTTTTTTGCTGTTGTTTTTCCATAAATAAATAAATAAATGTAAAAGTTGCCGAGGGAATAATAAAATCGATATGTACTATCAGACCATTGGAACCTTGACCCACCATAGAACTGTGTCACAGAGACGTTATGATTCAAGTCATAAGAAGTGTCAAACAAATTGTTTTATAATGTCACTGTGACACCGTTCTATGGTGGGTCAGGGTTCCATTGGGCTGATAGTACGTGGACGAAGCTAGTAATTTGAATTGGTTCTTGTGTGGTTTCACAGCTGGTGATCACGCTGGCGCTGCTGTACCAGCAGGTGGGCGTGTCCTGCCTGGCGGGCGTGGCGTTCTCGGTGCTGCTGATCCCCGTGAACAAGGTGGTGGCGGACCGCATCGGCGCGCTCAGCCGCGAGCTGATGCGGCACAAGGACGCGCGCGTCACGCTGCTCAGCGACATGCTGCGCGGGATCCGCGCCGTCAAGGCTCACGTCTGGGAGGACTACTTCATCAACAGAGTCACTGGTATGCTTTATTTTTTGTTAGTTTTTTTTTTTATGGCATGGAGAAGACAAACGAGCACACGGGCCACCTGATGGAAAGTAGAAACTGTGACCCATAGACATTCGCATTCACAAGACTGCAATGCCATCCTAAGACTGCAAATGCGTTGCCATCCCTGAGGACTAAGATGGAATGCCTCTATGCTAGTCATTTCACCGGCTGTCTTATCCCCAAACCGGAACACAACAATGCGAACACTGCTGTTTGGCGGTAGGTTAATGGATAAGATGGTGGTAGCGATCCGGACGGACCCTGCACAAGGTCCTACCACCCTTAGTAATGATTTGTTAGTAATAATTATTTGGGTGTATTGCAAAAATATTGTACATAGTTGAGGACTTATAGTCTATACTTTTAGGCATTTAAAAAAATGTAAACAAAACAGCAACTTGGTATTGTCCGTCAGCCAATGAAGCAGACAGTGTTCTGCTTCCATTGGCTGACGTCAAAGTCGTCGTACATCAAAGTTCGATAAAACAGTTTTGATTGGCTGTTTAACAATGTCACGTGGTTTGGAATGTTTACATTTTTTTAAATACCTAAAAGTATAGAGTACCTATAATTGAGACCGCTCATTCCCGAAATACCAGTATTTCGAAATATATAACTGCACTTTTTACTAGATGGTCAAAAAACCAGATTCGAAATAATGGGTGAAGATAATAAACAATATCATAATTTGTATTTTTAGTTATGGGATTACGATATATTGAGAATCAGGTATTTTCAAATACTGGTATTTCGGGAATGAGCGATTGAGACAACGTTAACTTTGTTCCATTGTTTTTCCTTTGTGTAACGAAAGTTATCTATATGATTATATGACTTAATAGTCGTTACACAAAGGATTAAAAAGTTTTGTTAAGGATTTTCTAATTGAGCCCTTAACTATGTATAATATTTATTTGCAATTCACCCTTTTGCTAGCGACCCGCTTTCGCTTCGCTTCGGTTTATGTGAGTTCTCTTTTACCCTTACATAAAACAAAATTTATTACACATAAAAACGTTCCTCTTGAATCACTATCTATTAAAAAAACGCATCAAAATCCGTTGCGTAGTTTTAAAGATCTCAGCATTCATAAGGACAGATATACAGCGGGAAGTGACTTTGTTTTATACTATGTAGTGATTACTTTATGTTACCTTGTAATGTAATTTACTTTTAAGTATTATTATATTTTTATGATTGAAAAAATTACCTTCTGCCGGAGTTGGAATAAACCGCTGCCCGCAGGCAGTCGTAGTGAAAAGAGTTTTTAATGTAAAAAAGCGCAAAGAACATTGTCGGGCCAATATAAATGGGCGGGTGAGTAAGTGGGGATATGTAAAATGTCAAATATTGAACAAGTATACTTAACGCTATTTTGTTGTTCTGCGTGATGGACAATATGGCGCCTGACATTTCGCTTCTTGATCAATTTGCGTCACTGCACATGTTGCTATATAGACGATTAAAACAAATATAAGGGGACAATCTCACACCAATTGACCTAGTCCCAAACTAAGCTCTAGGCTTGTACTATGGCTACTAGACAACGATATAAATACTTATATAGAGAAATATATACTTAAATACATTAGAAAACATCCATGACTCAGGAAGAAATATTCGAGCTCATCACACAAATATCTGCCCTTACCGGGATTCGAACCCAGGACCGCTAGCTTCGTAGGCAGGGTCACTACCCACTAGGCCAGCGCGTCGTCAAATACTGAGTCTCCTTTTCTGACTCACCATTCAAAATCAACACTCGCAGCACAAACCAACTTTGGTCTCTGGTTACATTCGTATTAAATTAGAGTATGTTTTAGAGTCGCGGAGCGCGGAGCTGCGGTACCTGCGCTGGCGCAAGTACCTGGACGCGGTGTGCGTGGTGCTGTGGGCCACCACGCCCGTGCTCGTCGCCGCGCTCACGCTCGGTGCGCACGCGCTGCGCGGCGCGCCGCTCACGCCCGCCATCGTGCGTATTACAGACACAACCAACAAGCGACACTAAACAACACTATAATGCTGGCTATCAAAACAGTCAAACTCTTGTACATTCAAACCACAAATCGTAATTTCTTTGAAAAAACCACGTATCTAATAATTAGTGACGTACGATTTTAAACTTAAACCTTATGGGGATTAAGTTCAAACTCATACATCTCGAAATATCAGATACGAGTTTTTTTCTAAAATAATAAAAGGTGCTGACTAATGCGGAAGATAAACGAACGTATACTCCATTCCAATTGACTTGTATTATTAAAATCCATCACTTGTTGCTAAAACAGCCGTTTTCTGTTGAATAAGGCAACTAAAGACCACATTTTGCACTCCATTTTCCTGATTTTACATCATGGATGGTTTTTTTATGGCAAAATTGTAATTTTAGACGAAAATTAAGCATTTTGAATAATAATAATAAATTATTTATTCACAAGAACATGGGTACATAACATGATGGTACGAGGTGTAAGGAGTTCTAACATATTCTGCCATTAGACGGTGTGTAAATATCTAGTAATTAAAATAATAATACGTCTTAGTTAATATGTCAAAGAAATAATGTCAAATTTCAATTACATAACATTGTACAGCTATTAGAGTAGGTATCACAGAAAAAAGTGTTAGTGTTAGTTATAAAAGTGTTTACTAAATAAGCGCAGGTACTTGTGCTTTTGGACAGCAGAATAAAGAAGCAAATGATTAGTTCCCGATTCGCCGGATTCTTTTTTATAATCCTATTTTAATACTATAGGACCTTGCTATTAGAGCAATATTTGTTTATAATCACGTTCTATAGTACAGTAGAACACAATTTATATGGCGTGTCGTGAATCTTCGTTCGCGCAGACACAAACAACGATTCCGATGATTTCCGAAAGCACGATTAAACCCACGACAAGGTGCAAATTAAATTGCATACATTTTTTCCACCTCACTCACGCACGTTTGACAGTTGACTGAATGACATGTGGGCGTGCGTCAACATGGCGTCACTAATAACCAATAAGAGCACAGAATACAACCACGCAACGCGTGGATCATGCTGGTACGCTACGCAGGTACAGTCGTGGAATGAAAAGGTTGACCACCTTAAGATCTGTTTTTGCTTGATCAGGATAAGTTATCCTTATCAGTATCTGCTTATCGACCGAGTATGACACATTCCGTCATAATGAATGAGATTTCACAACATGTCCCACAGATACATGGTTACCATGGTCACGTATAAACAACAGCCACTATTGGTTATATTATTTCTCTCGTCTGTTACACAGTTTAAAAAGGTAACATGTGCTTGCAACGCGTATATGACTTTGTTTGAGAACTGGTCAACCTTTTCATTCCGCGACTGTACATCGGTAAGCCATATCGTGGCTACTTTCTTCTTGTATTTGTTAATCTGTTCTTTGTTATGCATGTCACGAATAAATGTTTTTTTTTGTTTTTTTTTTTCATATCATTTGTCTTTTACTGTACAAGCTTAGAGTTTAGTTTGGGTCATGGTGAATCGGTATGAGGCTGCCGTCTAGATGTGTACGACTGTGTGGTGTCCCGGCAGGTGTTCACGACGGTGGCGCTGGTGAACATGCTGATCGCGCCGCTCAACGCGTTCCCCTGGGTGCTCAACGGGCTCACGGAGGCCTGGGTCTCCCTCAAGCGCATACAGAAGCTGCTAGACGTGAGCCCTTGCATCTTGTCTCTAGGTTGCCGATGGGTTCGATCCCCAGCTCAAAGTGCCTGGCTGAGTTGCTCGTCTCAAGATACGTCAACGTAAACATCAAGCCATAGAAAACTACCAGTTCTGACGCATCTTCAGACGGGTATAACAGTCGATATCAGTTTATTAATACGTACCTTTGAGAGATGAGCACGCTAGTGTTTTTTTAAAGTATTTATTTAAATATACTATAGCATGGTCGTTGTCCTCTTATATTTATTTATTGGGTTCCGTCACATGGCTCTACCTTTCATAAGGCACCTAATATTCGCAAAATCCTATTAGTAGCTTCGATTCGTTTTTTTTAATGATGAAATGATCCTTACCCAAGTAACACAAAAAGCCGTAATAAGAGCTGTTTATTATAATTGTCTACGCTTAAAGCTGAATAACTTAGCTGAATAAGAGCTGAAAAAGCGCTTTTTCAGCCGTTATTCATCTTAACTGGGCACAAATTATTCAGCCTAAAGTTCACATGGCTGTTTAATTGCTTTATAGTGGCTGAATAATGGCTGTATTAAGGGTCACAGAGTTATAAGGGCTGAATAACGGCTGTTTAAAAGAGCACAAGGGCGTGTTTATTCAGACTAAAGTTCACATGTGAACCCTTATTACTATCTTAAACCTCCACAAGTTCACCTTTAGCTGGACAAGCAAGAAAGTCGCTACATGTAAACGTCAAGTTACAAATCTATATAATTAATTGAATACCTGTTGAAGTGTTTTGATTTTTCATTGAGATGACCCTACGACTAGATTTGCTTCAACGGGAAATGGCGGAATATTAAATAGTAATTAAGTATACTTGAAGTTTTGTTATATCAGTGAAAATGATTGCGGTCTCGATTTTACTGTGTATATATATATATATATATATATTATTTAAGAAAATTTTCACGCGCTCCATAAATAATGCGTTTTTTTACAAAATAAACAGTAAATATACGCCGAAGAAAGTATACCAAATCCGTTTTCTTTCTTTTTTTATCAAAAATATACCATAAACTGATGTTACTGGTCTAAGAAGAGACAATAATTTTAATTTAATAATAGTTTATGGTTGAAATATCCTCAAAAGTAAAGATAAAGTACGATAATTTAAAGGTTATAGAATAAAAAATGGTGAATGAGTTTTCTGCACCAATGTGAACTACTTTTATTCCATATTTCAGCTATAGGCTGCGTAATGATTAACGAGAGTCCCTTTATTCAGCCTAAACCAGTAATAAGTGTAACTCGTGACCGCAAATTCAGCAGTAGCCGTTAATTTGATTCACTAATATTCTTCTAAACAGCTATTAGCGTTTTGCTGAACTTCTAAACAGCCGCTATGCAGATTGTATCAGTAGGCTGAATAAAGGCTGACTAGCAGGGAAAAAATCAGCCCTAAGCATTAGTAATGTTCACTTGTAGTTCACTATACCTCTATTGACGTTATAATAGTTCACAAGTGGTATCTTAAAAAGTCAACGTAATAAATATTCACATGTGCTATCATACACAGCACTTAGCATAAAGTTCTCCACTAAGTTGCCCTTAAACAGCTAATAGTGTTTAAAAATACTTAGAGCTGAATAAGGACGTAAATGTGTACCCTTTCTATACCGTAATACAGCTCTTATTCAGACTGAGCTGTTTAATTGACACTAAATGCTATTATGCAGCTGTAAGTTCACGGATGAACTTTTGTAAGTGTTTATATCAGCATAGAACTGTATATAAGACCACGAGTGAGTAGTTATATTGCTTACTGTGTTACTTGGGTACTCGCACAAAACAACGTTAAACAGCATTAACATTGATAAAATTAATTCAACATTATCAATGTTACCAAAAATTTCCAAATGGTGCTTTTATGGCCACATACCCCTCATGGTAATTGCTGAATCCCGTAGTAGTTTACAAGTTGCAAATGTGTTGGCTGTGAATAATGTAATTGCCTCTATGCCACATATTTTACCGATTCCCGCCGCGTGCCCGCACCGGGGCACAATAATGCGTAAAATGATGGTAGCGATCAAGTCGGTCACCCTTTTCTAGGACCTCAGTGAAGTCATACGAGCGTAATTTTTGAGTTGTCCGACTCATTTTGGGTCACCCTGTGAACCAAACAGGGGTTTTGTACGAAACCAAATCTAGCAGAAATTACGCTACAGAAATAACGCGACTCCCAACTCAATTACGCTCGTCTGGCTTCATCCTTCACTAATCACTTAAAGACACGATATAGCTTCCAGATATGGATCCGGAGAGCTACTACGGAAAGTTAAACACGAACCGAAACGAGGACAACATAATTATAATCCAAAATGGCACGTTCGCGTGGGCGAAGCCCGTGGAGGAGCCCCTCCCCGCCAACACGGACAGGGACTCTAAAAAACAATCGAAGAACGTGCAGTTTAGCGACTCGAATGAGGAGGAGGAGCCGAGCGAAGCGAGTGAGCCAAGCGAGCCGTTCATGCTGCGCGATATCAATCTGGAGATTGAGCGGGGCGAGCTGCTGGGCATCGCCGGCGCCGTGGGCAGCGGCAAGACCTCGCTGCTGCACGCCGTCATGGGCGACATGCTGCGCAAGGCCGGCGAGATACAGATCCCGGAGAGCCTCAACAGTGAGTATTGGGTAGGGTTTGCAGGGTTGTTGACAACGATCAAGGACTTTAGAGCAACGCAAAAAAGTTGCAATTTTGACAAAAGAAAAGGTTTTGATTAGTGTAAGGACACATCGACATTTTAGTCGATTTTGAATTTAAAATCAAGTTGAATACTGTATAAAATGTTTGATTTTTTATAGTCCTTATATACCAATAGACCATAGACATTCATCACTCGTTGAATGAAATGTATAAAACGTTTGACGCGCCATTTTGCGACAGACGACGGGTGCATGTGTGCTACCCTATCTGACTTACGAATGGTTAACTTTCAAACCGGATGGTCAACTGTCACATGAATTGTCAGGATGAGGAAATAGGGAGCTGACCATTTGGAGATATGATAAATGATCAACCAGAACTGTGTTATTGTAATTGTAAATGATGGATTTCCTGAAAAAAAAAATGCGTTTGCATTTTTTTTTACTCTTGCGCAGGTTTCGGTTACGTGTCGCAGAAACCGTGGCTGATTCGAGGCACCATCCGGGAAAACATTTTGTTCGGGAAGCCCTACGACGAAGCCAAGTTTCGCGCGGTCATCGACGCGTGCGCGCTCACAGGTAAGAGGCATAATATCCGCAGGGGCACAGTATAGTAAATATACATGTCTCGACCAGTATGAGCCATCCTGTGGTCGTATGTAAAAACCTTTTACGTAACACCTGGCCATAATGTGAGTTTTATCGCACGCTGCGCGCACGGTAAAACTCGCATTGTGGCCAGGTGAAGACGTAAAATTGTGTACTCAACACGGGCAGTAAAAAAGAAAGCCCTCTATCGCATATTTACAACCCTCGCCTACGGCTCGGGTCTCAAATACCTGCGATTTCGGGCTTTCTTTCTTTTACAGCCCTTGTTAAGTAATGTACTATTTCCTACTCCTGTACTTTTATCTGTCATTTATACAAGGTGTTACAAAAATACCCGTAAAGCCGAAAGGAGCTAAAATGGTACTTTATAATAAGTCCATTTACAATATTTGAGAACCGTACTATCACCGCATGACTTACCGGCAAAAAAAATAAAACCATTATTGCTTTCATTGATCTGAAAACCCTATTTCAGTAAAATTAAAGAGTAAACTACGCAGAATGTTTATGTACATTTTTACCTAATTCGTGAAACGATCAAGAGACATACTAACAAAATGTACAGAATTCGATTAGATAGATATTACAAGTCGAGTTTTGGAAGATTTTAAAAGACCTAAACTACTTACGAAGAAACTTAAACTAGCACTTACTTTTTCGTAAAGAACGTCAAAATTACAGGAACGGCTCAAAGTGAGCTCTGCCTTGTTCAATTCACAACCTCGCTCGTTGGGATATGGTTTTAAACTCATTTAAGTTGACAATTATTAAATTGGTAGGTAGGCCTCTCTGTAAAAATAATCTATGCTAACTCCGGTTCCCTGACATGACAGCTTATTAGGGTTGACAATATTTTAGGCTTTGATAATTTATTAGATTTTTTACGGGGTATTTTGTAACACGTTGTATAGTCACGAACACTAATATAACAACATACATAATATGCCCGCAGAATAATCCAGAGAAAAGTCTATCTTGTCTATGCCCCAAAACAGCACTTGTGCGTTTTTGAGATAAAACGATACGGCCAGCTGCCAAAGCTTAGCGTTGCACAATCGATTTAATTATATTTTAACGATTGTGAAATAGGGACTATAAATCATCTAATGTTTTGAGAAATTATTTCAGTTTCCTGATTGGTCGATTTTAAAATAGCTGTATTCTGGTTGGTTGATACGAAATACAAAGTTTTTTTTAAAGATTTAAATTAGTTAAAGAGAAACACGTACCTAAAAGAACCTATCGTTCCGTTTGACAGTCGATGTGTATTGTGATTGGTGGATTTAATTTGGTGAAGTATTCTGATTGGTCAAATTAAAATGTTTTGGAATTGTAAATAATTCTATTTTCCATTCCGTCAATTTAAAAACAAAGTAAACCATAGACACATATTTTGTCATTTTCTTGTTTCCCGCTCGTTTGTTGTTCTTTACTTCGTTCGTTCGTTTGTAAGTTTTTTCGCTTAGTTTTGCATTTCATTTGAAACCTAGTCGTAGAAAAAGTATTGTATGCAACGGTGTATAACTAAGTCAAAAAACACTCGTGGCGCTTACCTTTACGATGTTCGCCTCCGGCTCACGTCGTAACACACGCCACTCATATTTTTTGACCTCTCTTATACAACTATTGCATAAACTACTATTATCTACTCTCATATCGTAAAGTTCGAATTATAAACTTCAAAACGAATTTGTATTGGCATACTTTATAAACACAATAAACGAAATTAAAAAAAAAACACTTTATAACATTATTTCTCTAACAAATTAATGTTACGATACAAGTTAATTCAAAAAGTTAATGTCACCAACGAGGTTCCATATCAATATTTTTTGTATAATGGAACGCACATGCGGTTCGCGTCATTTTTACAGCATTACAAAAAGATTTCATTCCAATTTTTACTTGTCTGTGGTGTGCTAGGTTTTGGCGCCATTCATTGAATACGTTTTGTTGTAATGTATGAGAGTAGATAAAGTAGTGTATGAAACTGCACGTAACTAGGTATTAAAACACTCGTGTGATACTATTAAAAACCTCGCCTAGCGGCTCGGTTCTTAAACACACTTGTGTTTTAATACCCCTCATTATGCAACAATTTCATAAAGTAGTATTAGCACATGCGTGGTGGTGGTTGCAGAGGAGCTGGAGCAGCTGGGCTGGCACGCGCGCGTGGGCGACGCGGGCTGCACGCTCAGCGGCGGCCAGCGCGCGCGCCTGGCGCTCGCGCGCGCCGTCTACCAGGACCAGCAGGGTAACAAGGGGGGGGGGGGGAATCTTATCTTACAGATGGGCACTTTCGGGAACACTTCGACCCTTTTAGGATCTTTTGTGCAATTACCCTGTTACACACTCAGCTGTTCGAATGTGCAGGTTTCCTCATGATGTTTTTCCTTCACCGTAAGAGCGTCGGGTAATGCACTTAAGTTAGAAAAACTAATTGGTACATGGTGACCGCCGGCGCCGACGCTCTCAGGGATACAATCAATCTTAGCATTTCAACCCTAATTTATATAAAAAAAACAGATTTAATGTAATTCTATTTAATGGTATAATTCAGCTTCAAACTAAATCGTGTCTTTTTCGAATGTATATGAGTTTTGTCGATGATAATGGCAACAATGTTCTTTTTTTAAACTCAATTTTGGGACAGTTTTTAATATTATAACAATTGTGTTATATTTTCTCGCATTGTTAGAGAAAATCACTATACGAATACGAGCCTCGATTGAAAATTGCGGTTGCTGGACTCGTGTAATAACGCGGCTCTAACTAATTTATACTCGTCCTACAATGGCCTTTTTCTCGGTTTCTGCAGTAACGTCCTATTATTGTGCGATTGCAGTGTACCTATTAGACGATATATTCTCGAGCGTGGACGCGCGCGTGGCCGAGCACATCATGCGGCGCTGCGTGCTGGGCCTGCTGCGCCGCACTACCCGCCTGCTGTGCGCCTCTTCCCCGCGTCTGCTGGCGCGCTGCTCGCGCACCGTGCTCGTGCGCCACGGCCGCGTCACAGCGCAAGGTGAGTGTGTGTACTGTACGCGCCGTGTGTCAGCCCGCTGGGCGGTACCACATGCCTGCTGGGATTGGCTACTTTACATGTTAAGAAAACATCACACAACAGTTCAACTATCGTTAACGGTATCAAATAGCACCTATAGCGTAACCGAAGCGTGAAAACTGGTTTTTAATGAGAGTTGTTATGGTTTATAATTATTATAGCATTGTATTTACCATAGTTACGCGCATGAACAATATAAATGATGACTTTTGGTGATCAACTGACATAGATACATACATACATACATAAATACATAAACTCACGCCTTTATTCCCAGAGTGGGGTAGGCAGAGCTACAGAATTACCAACAACTCTAAAAACTTTTTGATAATTCTGTAACCACATTTTGCAGACTTAGGCGAAGATGTTTACCAGTGTATTAGTGACAGGTTGCAAGCCCATCGCCTAACAGTACTACACGCCTTTATTACCCTAGTCCGCTTTTACGACATCCACGGGAAGACTTGGAGTGGCACCATTCTAATCCGGAAACCACACGAACATACATAACTACCACTAGATAACTATCACTATTTTCATGCTTCGGTTACGCTATAGGTAAATATTGTAGTCCTTTATTATAGATGTATTTTTTTACGGGGTTCTAATAAGACGTAGTAGGGTTTTATCGCTCAGAATGTTTGTTAAGTGATCGTTTTGGTGCAGGCCCGCCGTCGGGCGTGCTGGGCGCGCCGGGCGAGCCGGAGGAGGGCGCGCCCGCGCCGCCCGCGCCGCCCGCGCGGGACCCCGACAGCCTCAGCCTGGCCAGCCTGGAGGACAACGTAATAGTACATGTGTATTAAGGGTGGTAAAGAAACAATTACAAACGAGAGTCTGTTAGAAGCCCGAAGCCGAAGGCGGCTTTAATGACTCGAGCTTTGTATTTCCTTTACCACCCGTGTAACATACAATGTTTTTCATCACAATTGCGAGGAAATGAAATGAAATCAGACAAAAGATCATATTTATAAATTATTAGCGGCAGACTACATCATTGTCTGTGACTTACCACAGATAATGTCAAACGTGTTCGGAGTCTGATTCTAGTGACATATGAGATCAATAGTTTATTATGCGAGATTGTTAGGAAATAGTATTCAACTGACATTTCATCTCGAATGAAACTTCATATCGAATGGCACAAGAATTGGGGTCCTGACGTATTGTGATAGTTTGAGTCCACGTATAATATTTAAAAAAAAAGCTATTACGCACTTTAGTTAGGTAATGGTAAAAAAAGGCCCGCGGGTATTATTTTGGAATTACGGTCGATTTTTCTAGCATGTTAGGACACTATTTACGAGCAAGTGTGATGAAAAGTATATTTTTTTAATTTGAGGACTATCTTTAAACTATATACTCGTACCTTGCATCCAAATATGTAGATGGTAAAGTCAAGTTCAGGTCATTTATAAGAAAAGTATTTTTATCGTTGTTTAGCTCGGATGGCGCCTGAGTCGTGTATTAGTATCCAATATGAATTTGGTTGGTTTTTTTTTATGGCATAGAGAAGACAAACGAGCACACAGGCCACCTGATGGTAAGTGGAAACTGTGACCCATAAACATTCGCATTCACAAGACTGCAATGCAATCCTAAGACTGCAAATGCGTTGCCAACCCTGAGGACTAAGATGAAATGCCTCTATGCTAGTCATTTCACCGGCTGTGTGTGTATTGCAGGAGCGCATGTCGGAGGGCGCGGTGGGCTGGCGCGTGCTGGCGCTGTACCTGCGCTCGGTAGGCTGGGCGCTCTCGCTGGCCGTCCTGCTCTCGCTCGTGCTCATGCAGCTCTCCCAGAACTTCACCTTCGTGTGGCTCACCTTCTGGGTGCGCTCCAAGCCCAACGCCACCGACGACTCGGTCTACGACCACGAGAACACCACCGCGCTGGACCACGGCTTCGACGCGATCGACACCGTTATCGACAAGCTAAACAATATATCTAGTTTCTTTATTAATAATGGCAACACTGTGGCGCTGCGTGCCGAGTTGGCGGGCGACGCGAGCGACGCGAACGCCGCGAGCGACGCGTTCTACCTCAACGTGTACTTCGCGCTGGCGGCGCTCAACCTGGTGTTCACGGTGGCGCGCGCGTTCCTCTTCGCGTACGGCGGCGTGCGCGCGGCCGCCGCGATACACCGGTCCCTGCTAAACGTCGTCACTAAGGTAAGTTTTTTTTTTCTCCAATGACATTCGGCTTTGGCCCTATTTTTGACCACCTTTTTATGTTCCTGGTTCCATATTGTAAAGTTACCATAAAAATTAGGTAAGATAATATGATTATTAAATATTAGACTTGTCAAAAATTATATAAATACTTAATAAATAAATCAACTTGTTTTATTTTTGAGAAAAACATCCTGAACTCTATTTATAAAAACCTCATACTCGTCCAGGAAGGTTCCCTTACTGGTCTCTGCAGTAATCTACTTCTGATGAGGCATTGTTGACGTAGTACCATGTACTATGCACTTGGCCGCTTTGTACAATAGGCTAAGTAAAGTTTTTGGAAGATATGTATATTATATTTATTTTCGATAGTCGTCATCCTAAAGATCAAAAAATTGCATTTTCATTTCCTCTAATATTTTAGAAATCTTTTTTTTAGTTATGAAATTGACATTTGTACACTTTAATGACCGACTAGCTTGTTGCCTTCGTACTTAATGAAAAAGAAAAAAAAACTGTCACTTCTATATCTGTCAACGTCAAATCAAATCAAAGTAAACAAACAGTTCAATTCAAATAAGTAAATTCAAGTAAATCTTGGTAATACTCCATTTCCACAGTCCGTATGGGATTGCCTGAATTCATCGCGTGGATTGTATCTTGTGTATTCTATATCTGTCATTGTCAAATCAAATCAAAGTAAACAAACGATTCAATACAACGGCTCTTTTCTGTTTGCTTGTGTTTCATGTGATCAGTGTTTTTAGAAATATTTTTAACGATCTCAGAACGAACTCCGGACTTTCGTTTTGCCGCTTTGCTTTCGAACCCTTTGGCACATCTTCTTGGACACTGATTTCTTCCTATCTCGACGACTCTTGCCCTGCTTTTTGATAGCCACGAGGCCCACGAGAGCACTTTTGAATTGTACAATCCACGCGATGAATTCAGGCAATCCCACACGGACTGTGGAAATGGA
>OZ014447.1:18519076-18539656 GCA_963966035.1 Acleris laterana
AGAGTCCCCTCGGCAGTACCCATCGAAGTTATTGTTATTACATTAATATTAACTAATATCATTCGTTTGGGACTCAAATGACACTAAGTCATCTATACTTCAGCCGCGTTAGATATATCTTAACATAGACCTTATTGCTAGTGACATTTTTAACATATTGGAAACGTATATATTATATTTATTCAACTGTACAAACGTGACCACTAACGTTTATTACACGAACAATTAAAATGACGACTTTTGGGGGCTTCGACGTTTTGGACGCCATACATAATTGTTCAGTAAACTTGCAACTAGGGTTTAGACGGACATGTCCGAAATTTTACGGTCGTGTCCAATCAAATATATACAAGTCCAGCCTGTCCAGCTTTTGTTAGCCTTTTGGTCTATCCCGCCAAACACGCGGACACGCATTAGTCGCGATCTCGAAGTAGACGCGTGCGGCGCGCGGTGGGCCGACGCGATTCAATATAACATAATAATTAACCCTTTGAACTTTGACTTGATACAGACGTCGTCCTCACATGCCAATGACAGCTAAACCCACAGCTAATGTCAACCTTACGTCACAAATACTCGTCTATTTTGCACTGTATCTGTGACCACTATATGGGTCGATGGCGTCGTAGCGTTCAAAGGGTTAAAACTAGACTGTCTCAAATCAGTACCAGTAACAAATACACTAAATAACAAATAAACAGACTAAGGTTGCTTTTACAACTTTACTAAATAGGTAATAACATGTTTACTGGTTACATACATACATACATTAAATCACGCCTGTTTCCCAGAGGGGTAGGCAGAGACTACTTCTTTCCACTTGCTACGATCTTCACAAATTTATTTCGCTTCTTCCACATTCATACATCGAGTCATGCACGCACGTCGGTTTCGGGTACTTAAGATTTGGCCCTTTTTCAGTATTTCACCGATTTGACTCGAAAAAGTACGCCTAGGGCGGCCCCTTCCGACCCGTCCACTCACTATCGATCTGTATATCTCTTTCGTCAGTCTTCTTTCATCCATCCTTTCCAAATGACCGAACCATCGAAGCATGCCCTTTTCAATCTTAGTCAATACATCTTCTTTACTGGTTACTCGTTCACAAATGCCTCCAGAATCTATATTTATTTTCATGCCTATGTTTCACACCAGTGTAATGTAATGTAAGTCATAAGTCATAATACATTTCTTTCATATGCATTTTGAGATAAGTATTAATAATACAATCCAATTACTAACACGATGTATACACTTAATACAGTGTGATTTATGATAATTCTAATTGGTCTCGAACGAGACGTAATGTTTGGTCTCAACTTGATTTAGATTTTTATTAAGTTCTGGCCATTCCTTATCTTAAGTATTAAAACACTGCTCAGTATACCGCTTGTGGTAAATACGAGGGCCGATCCGAAAGTTTCTAGCTGTGTCGAATTTATTGAAATATATTTATATTGTTGATCGATATTTAAGGCCAATTCCAATATAAACATTGTGTCCAAAAATCATAGATGTAAATCACTTCGTTTGTGGTTTACGATTTTATTAACACTAGACGTGTTAACGCTATGAAAAATCTGCAAGCGACGTATTCCTGGGCTAGATTTTTGCTATAATTAATACGGTCTCAAAAATAGTAACCTTTTAATTTTTTCCAACATAAATATAACAAAACGTGTAGTATATCAGTCCTATTTTAAACCATACGTTTCCTTCAACATTCGATATTAGAATAAATAGTAAACAAGCCTTGAAGAAATGTCTAAATTAGAGTCTCCAGGAAAATTCAATGACTTTCAATGAAAGCATTTTGTGCAATGCTATATTGGGAATAGAGTGAAACAAGCTGCTTAAATATACTAAAAATACTGACGATTCCATCACGGGCAATATCATCATAATCAGACGACCCCTTTAGATTTGAGAAAGGTTTTGAATACCAAAAACCTGATGTTTTCACCAAACATTTAAATTTCATAGAAAACAACTTCTCTGTGAAAATAAGAAATAAAAAAAAGCATTTTTTTGTACAAATATTTTTGACACACCTGTTCGTAATAAAATTTGAATGAATGTATCAACAATATAAATACAATATTTCAATAAATGTCGACACAGCTAAAAACTTTCGGATCGGCCCTCTCTATTTTGTTTTTAAATGTAAAGGCAAACGAGCACACAGGCTACCTGATGAACGTGAAGCACCAGTGGCAGTGCGAGACCTAAACTTAATGTGGGCTGGGTTCATTTCTATAAGAAAAACCTTGTGTCGTTAACTTTTGGATTTTAAATACATCTTCAAAATTATTTTCGCCGCCTCTGTGAAGTACATAGACATTTGCAATCTTAGGATATCAATCTGAAGAGTGAAAATGTGTTATCAACTTAAATAGATTCCCTCTACGCTTTGCGGGTGGTAGGACCTTGTGCAGGGTCCGTCCGGATCGCTACCAGCATCTTATCCATTAACCTACCGCCAAACAGCAGTGTTCGCATTGTTGTGTTCCGGTTTGGGGATAAGACAGCCGGCGAAATTACTAGCATAGAGGCATTCCATCTTGGTCCTCAGGGTTGGCAACGCATTTGCAGTCTTGTGAATGCGAATGTCTATGGGTCACAGTTTCCACTTACCATCAGGTGACCTGTGTGCTCGTTTGTCTTCTCTATGCCATAAAAAAAAGTCTTTACCGGTTGTCTTACTCCCGCACCGGAACACATTAATATGACCGCTCCTGTTTGGCGACAAGTCAATGGTCATCGCACGCTACGACGCCCCGGCACTAAGTCAGCACCGCCTTAGCTCAAAATGAAACATTGAAAAGTGAGCTTTGTTTTATGGTTAGTACGATACATTTTGAAGTTATTGTAAAAATAGCAGGGGCAAGGGCATCGCTAAAATGTATCGTACTCACACTGATCAAAGTTCACTTTTCCAGGTTTCACTTTAAGCTGAGGCGGAGCTGATCTGGTGGCGAGGCGTTGTAATGAGCGATAACCTTTAACCTTTCGAACGCCACAGTTGGCTCAAGATTCAAAGAGACTTTATTTCGTATCAATTAAGTTGTAATTTGCATAGCATAGCAAACATGGTTGGCGTGTGAGTGACACATTTTGTATTTGACGAAAGACGTCTAATAGTTAATTATGTGACTGGTGCATAATGAGAGGCATTAATACACGAGTATGGTTTTAATGCCTAATTATGCGTACAGTCGCATACAACATGCATATCAAAAGTTTTCTACAATACATGAAAAACCTGTATCTTTAGTTGCCCTGTATCTTAATGTATCTGTATCATAATGTTCACATTAAAGTATAGGTCACCGATACTTTAATGACATGTTATACTTTAATAACAACATTAAAGTACAACCCCAGATACAGGTTTCTTAAAATAGACCATGTGTTTATCGTTTGTGAACATATTATAGGGAAGTTATGATATAGATGTAAATAAAAGTTTATTGGTAATATAAAAAGTAATGCATTCGGGTATCGCATTACAAGGCATTATAAGGCTAAAAGAAATTATGACTAGTCTAACGTAATATAAGTTAAGAGTCTTATTCGATTCCAAAACCAAACGAGTCCGCGGGGTGACAGGCGCGAGGCGTCCAGTCCCCTTTATCACCTACCTACCAGTGACAAGTGACACTTCAGTTTACTTTCCGTAGTTTAGATAATGCCCAGTGATGTAGGATCTCGTTGCCATTGCCATGTATAGTATACAGAATTGTCACCTTTTAGCTTTGTGGAATAGGCTGGCCAACAGACAACTCCTTCTTTCGTAACGTCTGTAGCCTCGCGGAAGCGTCACGCCCGATCGTATTCGATTGTAGATTATTATAAATATTTCTCCCAGATGTACTAAATTAATTTATGTAAATAGTAGACTTACTGGCGTACTCAGAGACGCCAATTGAATTTAATGCTGGTTTAGTTTTTATCTTTCTTCAAGCAACTTTAATCAAGCATTAAATTTAATTGATGTCTTTGAGTGCGCCAGTTAATGTTATAAAAGGGTTAGGGTAAAAGTGTCGTCCTTTGTAAAGCCCGGTCGACACTCAGCCCGCAGGTCGCGCGCGAACCGTAAGCATGGAGCTGTTTCGCATAGGTATATTTCGCGGTTCCACGTATTATTCCCCGTTTTTCGGGTTTTTTTTATCAAGTATTTTATGTGTCAGAAATAAATGTATTCTTAAGAAAATCAATTAGTTTACCTATCGTTATCTTGTCCTAATAAAAAGACTTGTGATAATAATATTATATTTTTTATATACCAATAAAGTGTAAGATTACAAGTTGGTTTTATTTCTACATGTTGCGTTCCTCTGGCATCTTGTAGGGGTAGTCGATGTAGTCGAATATCTCCTCCTCCGAGGAGAGCGGCACCGGCTCGCCGGGCACTCCTGCGCAGATCAATGAGCATTATTATTTACTTGTAAGGCATCCCATATAACGGGTTAGTAGTAGACTACACTCGGATTTTTATTCTCACAGAAAAAATGTAAACAAAGGTGTTGCCGTAAACGAAAAACATTTGCAGTATTCAAAATATTTTTACTTTCCACAATTATAAGAAATCGACTGTCTATAAAAAAACTATATATTGTAATTAAGAGTAAAGAATTTAATCTGTTGATGGAAAACTTCATTTTTATATAAACTCTTTGTTGTGTTAATTTAAAACGTGAAAACCGTTTTTTTACGCATAATTTATTTATTGCACTGGTATCATTGACTCGATACACCCGTGTTAACAAGTTGACGGCTGCTTGAAAGATTTGAGACGTTACTTCACTCGCTTCGCTTCACGATTCGTGCTCCCGTCGTAATCGCTTTCCAGTGACTCATTTATGCGATTTTAATTTCAATTATATCTAAAATTTATTTTTATATCACTGTTCGAGCGAAATGATAACTTAATATTATATTTCTTGCCGACCCAAACTTTAAGATCCCCTGAAATATCACTTTGACAGTGACGTAACTTTGTTTACATTTTTTCTGTGAGAATAAAAATCCGAGTGTAGGCGCTAATATCAAACACTTGTATTACAAGCGGTAATCTCTTTCCAACGATATGTATTGAAAAGAGACTTCCACTTGATAAACAGGCCTATGTCGCATAATTACTTTATCGCAAAATGACCACATCGCTTGCAGCCTACATCTCAAATTTTCGAAGTCGCAAAATAACCACATTGTTTTTTTTTTCATTATATGTCTGTTTTAGCGAAGTTGACGGAGCTCCGCATGGCGGGGCTCCTTTTCCTGGGAGGTTTGGCCTTCAGGTATTTGAAGTTACCTAAGGAACCTAACCTACCTGAAGTAACACAAACGAAGCGGTAATTTTGCGACACGGACATTTTATAATGTAGACTAGAAGCGATGTGGCCGGTGTGCGTAGTCGGTGATTTTGCGACTTGGTCCTTCTGAGTCGATCCGACACACACCGTTGTGGACTATACAGAGAACTATCTTATCACAAAACAAACCTGTCAATGTTATGCATAGGTACAGGTCGATTCACAAGAGTTGGCACGAATGGATTGAATGAGTGAATGAAAGTATACTAGTGTGTAAAATAGTAACAGGTTTTCGGTTTGAAATTCGAACATCGGTTCAAATAGATAGGTGACATTACTTTCGTTCAATCCATTCGTGCCAACTCTTGTGAATCGACCTTGTACTCGTAACTACGGTCGTTGCCATAAAATTTGCCGATTATAGAGGATGTCTTCCAGGATACATATCCTCCTAGACCTAATATATACCTATAGATTCCTCTCAGGCAATGTCAGGGCCGCTCGTTAGTGACATTATAAGGACGCTGTTACGCAATAATGTGTCAATCCACAACGATTTAGCAATAAAGTATCAACCCTCAATACTTTCGTCTTGGGTTGACATTATATTGCTAAATAATTGTGGGATGACATATTTTTGCGTAACAGCGTCCTATTTATTAAATAGTTCGCAAGTGTGTAGCGAGTACAGGTTTCTTTGCTACAAGCTTATAATACATTAAAACGGGGTAAGTAGGGACACACCCTAAAATAAAGCATATGCTACCAATTATAAGACTGAAATTATTTCCAATAGACGTACCTAACGTTATTTGTAACAAGTTATGATTTATTTTAGGTTGTGTCCCTACTCACCCCGTTTTACGGTAGGTATCTAGTGTTTTTATTACAGGCCTTTTCTTACTAACATCTAAATAATTATAAATGAAAACACTTAAAGTAAAAAATTCGTTACCTCGCAAAGAACCTCATAGTCCTTTAAAAACGACAGAAGTCCTATAAATTCCTTCAGGCTTTAAATAAACTCCACTCCATAGAATTGAATCTGCGTTGGTATTAGCATTGAATTTAAGATACTGCTTATTGGCTTAGGAGGGCGGCATTTCTCTCGAATGATGAGTGAAAGGAGTGGGGCACTCGAACTTTGAAATGTAGTGGTCCGTGGCCCGCCGTACCTGTGACCCCCACGGGCCGCAGCGCGTACTCGTTGAGCGTGAACCCCCGGGCGAGCGCGTGCGCGCGCATGGCCTGGTTGAACACGTCGCTGCCCGTGAAGTACAGCGCGGCGCACGCCAGCTGCGCGCGCGGCACCAGGCGCACGTCCAGGCGCCGCGCCGGCCCGCCGTGCCGGCACACGCCCTAGTACATTTTTTTTATTGAAGTCTCTTTTAACCTTTTCCAGGCCATTGACGGGGGTCTCTATTGACTGCCATAATTATTTTTAGTCATAATGTGTTTTAAGTCATAATTTTCACAAGTCATAATGCATTTTTCTCAGGACACGGTTATTTGTTCAGGATTTTTATTAAACTAACCTAACCTAACCTAATTAATCTACACGATAAACGTTTATTAAAAACTGTAACTTCAGCCTGAAAGAACTTATGACAAAAAAAAGTATGACTAACAATACATTATGACCAACGATATGTATGGCAGTCAAAGGGATCCGCATTGACGGATATACCCGCACCACTGGTTCAACGCCAACGGATATATCCGTGACGGTTGACAGCGTAAAAAGGACCCGAGTGTCTATTAGGTAAGGTTGACAATGGCTCCGGTGTTTAGCTGTCATTGGCGTGTGAGCGACGACTTTTGTTTTGATGTAGCGTTGAAAAGGTTAATCGTAACTTGTGACGGCTGTAGCCGCGCTCTGGCCGACAGCAGTACAATTAACATGAGCTACAATTTCCGTGGTCGTTAGCTAGTCGAATGCTGTGTCCCTCGCACTCTATAAGAATACTGCGAGGTCGGCGAGCGACAGAGCATTCTACTCGTTAGCGAGAACGTTAATTATAATAACTCATGGTAAGGGTACTGAAAGTCGTGCCATTGACGCCAGGACGCCACCATCAGGTACAGTCGAGTCGACACGAGTTCAAGATTAAAAGAGACTGTTTCGTATCAATTAAGTTGTAATTTGAATATTTTGTATTCGACCGGAAGGCGTTCAAAAGATCAAATTGTAGATGGTGTTAACGAACCCGCTTACCATGAATTTGGTGTCTCCCATAGATATAGTGTCGGTGACGAGCCCCGCCAGGGCTCCCACGAGGTCCTTCAGCAGCTGCTCGTTGGCCCGCTTGTCCTGGCCGCGGACGGCCGGGTGCGTCACCAGAACGTCGATGTCGCCGCTCTCCGCCTTGCCGCGTCTAACATCGAGGAAGTCCTAATAAAACTCAACTTGAGGGATGCACCTAATATGTTAATATCTGTCAACCAGTTTAAGGCAGAGACCACTTCTTTCCACCTGCTACGACCCTGACAAATCTCTTTTGCTTCTTCCACATTCATAAGGTTTCGGGTACTTAAGATTCGGCCCTTTTATATTATAACACACACTTGTACACTCTAAATACATAGCCCTCCCTCGGGAGGACAGGTAAAAATAAGGTGTTAATATACATAAATAAAGAAAGGATCTACTCGCATAATGGCGTAAAAGGCGGGTCAAAGTTACGTGTTTCAGGAGTTTCTGATTTTAGTTAGTAAAATTAACAGGTAAAATAAAAGGAAAAATTAAATTAGCGTAATAAAAGGTTCTTAAGACTGCACCGAACATACGTCCAGTGGCCCCTCATTACTATTATTGTATTTTCTAATTAACTAAAGAATATCCTTAATTTCCTTACAATCAGACGATACGTTTTTGTAGCGCAAGTAAAAACACAATTTATGGGATACGTAACAAACTTTAATAACAATTACCCTTAACGGTAAAAGGTGGCCCCTTTTTTCCGTTAAGTTGATAACTCGAAAACGAATTGTTATTAAACTATGTGATATACCCTATTATTTTTATTTGTAGTACAAAAAACTACCGGTCAATTTTAAGAAAATACTTAAGTTTATTAGAAAACACAATAATAGTAATGAGGGCGCCACTGTACATCCGGCGTACGCTCAGCGCAGTGTTAACGATAAAGCCCGAGTCAACGATTATCAGTCACCTGTAGCTGCCGCATATGGTTACTGTAAATTGCGAATCTAATCCCAATATTTTTTCCTGGAGCACCCACTCGATGTCTTGTATTTCCAATCTAGGTATTTTCTTCTCAAAATCTTCAAAGTATCTGGAAATAAAAAGGTGATAAAAATACAGTCTTCTGCAAAAGGTCAGCAAAACATTCTGGAACATTACTAGATTTTCCTTAAAATCAAACATTAGTAACACGCTTTGTTGCCGACTGTACCTACATAAGTCATCCTAAAACACAACATTGCCCAGTCTTATCTTATCTTACTTTATCTTAAAGGGTTGGGCCCTTTTAGACCAATTCGACCCATTAGGATCTTTTGTGCAATTAGCCTCATACACAATCAGCTGTTCGAATGTGCAGGTTACCTCACGATGTATTTCCTTGACCGTAAGCGCATCAAGTGCTTAATGTACGGTCACGAGCGTTAAATATGGGACCCATTTCAAGAAAAATACTTGAAGTCGGCAATGTCATTAGAGATGTCAATTCATCTGTAACTTTTAGGAAACTCATCCTTATGGTTGTAGAATGTCAGATTGACTTTGTACCTAAGGTGGGTATATCTACCAAATTAAATCTCGTGACTGTGCTTAAGTAAAAACTGATTGGCACATCGTGACGGCGGGGCTTCGAGCTCGGTACCTCACTATCACGAGTCGAGCCCTAGGCCGCCGACGCTCGAAATTCCGCAGTCCTAACTCGACGGACCTACTACAAGCCGTTGAAGAGTTCCTATGGTCCTCCCAACTATACATCAGATTGCAAAAAGTCACAAAGTTATTGAGACACGTACTATCAGCGCAATGGAAGCCTGACCCACCGTAGAACGGTGTCACAGCGACATTATAACTACTGGCATTTAGGTAGAACTTGACAGATTAGTGATGAGACAAGTTTTTTAAGTGTCTTTTCTGATAAGATAAAATAATAAATTAATATTACCTACATGGTCTTCTTCTTCTGGATCACTAGTTTAAAAACATCTAAATCAATGTCAATGATATTGCCATTAATTTACTTACTCGTAATAATTATTACGAGACATGTCGCGAAACATAGATTTATTCCAAATAATGGAGGAAATCATTAGAAAACATCCAGAACTCCTACTACAAGGTGACAAGGTAAAATTTTCTTATACAAGTGGATTTTCTCAAATAGAAGACGTGGGCTGACTTGTAAAAAATTTATAACAAATATTAATTGTTTATCACGAATATCATATATTAAATGATTGAAAATACTTTTTTTCTAATTGGTTTCCTTTTCTCGACTCATACAGGAAGAGCATTGTCACATCACTAGCCTGTTAGAAACTGTCAAGTGCTACCTAAATGCCACGAGTTAGGTATGTGTAATTATAAATTATAACACAATTAGTTTGACACTTCGTACGACTTGAAACATGACGTCACTGTGACAGTTCTATTGAGGATCACTGGGCTAGTAGATTTGTTTATTTACGCGGACTTGCGCGGACCAGAGTTAGCCCTTAACCCAGAGTTAAGCGTCTACTTTTGTACGTGGTTTGCCGCCTAACCTCGGGTTAAGACGCTAACTCTGGTCCACGCAAGTGGGCCTTAGTAACTCACTTTAATCCAATCAGCTGATGATGGTTTAACTTATCCTGATGTTTCCTCAACGCATCAACAGTCTTGATGCCGCTTCGCACTAGGTCGGCAGCTTTCACCGGCCCGACGCCCGACACGCGAGCGAGCTTGTTTATGGCCTGGACTTCTTCATCCCGATTGATATTTTCTAGTTTCTGTAGCTTGCCTGTTCGGAGGAACTCGTCGATTTTCTTTGATATTTTATCTCCAATGCCGTTTAGTTTTTTGGCTTCGTCCCCGGATTCTACTCTCTTGTGGTGCGAGGCCAGGACACTGGCAGCTTTTCTGTAGGCATTATGCTTGTGTATGTTACGACTCACGTTTTTCTCGTATTCGGCGAGTTCCATAAGAAAGTCACAAAAATCTCCGTTTAAGTTGTCGACGCCTGAAGGATTTTTGCGTTTACTCATACTATCTGCTGAAGGAGAATAATTTTCATAAGTAACTTATTAGTGATGTCTAAATTATTATTACAAGCGCGATCTATAATTCGCTCGCTGAGTCCCAAGACTCGCTAGCGTCGCAACCTACAGTATTCAAATTCAAATTCATTTATTTGTCAGAATACAGAAAAAACATGGTCTGTCATTATTGTTCTTGTATTCAGCATGCAAAGCAAGCGTACAAATATCTGGTCGCGCAATCTAACTTACTATATTTACATTTTAGTCAACATTGAAAACTTATAGCTAAGAGTGCCTGTCGCTCAAGTATTCCTTGACGCTGTAAAAACATTTCTCCATTAACCATTTTGTTACTTTGCTTTTAAATGTAGCTATATGTACCTACCTACTTACCTTATTTCTCAACTAAAGGGCGGGTGGTAACAACGAACCCAAGCCGGCGCCGCCACACGCTTGGCGTTTGCCGCAAACCCTGCAGGTCGCAGCTATATCTTAGAGTGAGCACGATGTATTTTCAACTCATTCCAATGTACAGCTGCGTCTTGCAGAGTTTGCGGCAAACGCCAAGCGTGTGGCGCTGGCATATAAATATTGGAAATAGCAAATACTACACAAAGGAGACCCGCATACATTTTTGAACACATACAAGCAATGATGTTTTATATTCATACATGTGGAAAAACGAACGACACATGGATGGCAACTACCTTAAATATTGGAAATTTTATTTCGGACATCAACAGCGATACATTGAATCAGATACCTACTTTTATTTTTGCAAAAAAAAAACTTGCTTGTGATTTTTTTAAAACTCTTCTGCCTTAACCGGGAATCGAACTGGTCGAATATGACAGAATAATAAAGAAGGGTGTTGAAGTAGCTGTAGAAGTGAAACCCTCACGTGGGCATTATTTAGATATATTTTCTATTTCGTAAATGTACACAGGGTGGAAAAAACGAACGCCACAGGGATAGCAACTATCTTAAATATTGGAAATAGCAATTTGTACGGAAAGGAGATTTACTTTTATTTTATATATTAACACTGAGCACATGCTTTTTTATGATTCGAGGTCATGGTACCATTAAAACTCCGAAACATGCTCAGGGTTTTCGTGCGACTTGACAGGATTATAACTGCGGGCTTCTTGTGTGGGATATCATTACAAATGAATTGTTCAAATGTTAGCGGTGATTTGAATTGTGTTGGTCAACCTGACTCATATGACTGTTGCGGTTGGCGGATTCCGCGGATTTCGTTCGCTAAGTGAAGTGACAGATAGAATGGAGGAATTTTGAGGTTGTTTGGGACAATTGTTATTTTTGTGAAAAATTTAAAAACACTACAAGTGCTAAAGTAAAAATATGTGCTATGATGTGAATAAAATTAAATGTGTGGTTTGTTTACAACTAAGTAATTTACCTGTGACGGCCGGGCGACAGAGAGAAAGCCTCCAAAATGGATAATATATCAGATAAACTGACTCAGTATTTTGGACACCGAAAGTTTAAAAGTGAACTTCAAGAGCGAGCTGTAAGAGCAGTAGCGAGAGGTTAGCAGTTAAAACATGCTAATTTATTTAGAATAATAGTGGAATAAGCTAATGTCAAACGTAAACGTAACACGCAATAATTTTAATACTGCTATTTTTCGTGAGAATGCAATGATCTTGTGTTGAATGGGAAGGATCACATTTTAAAATAGTCGCGTAATAACAATGCTGCCAAATTAAAAACTGAGATCTCACTTTCTTTGTAAATATTTAATAAATATATTTGGAAAAAAATATGGTAGGAGATAGGAATGTTATAAAAATAGCAAAAGGGAGGAAAGGGTAATAGGTGGATCAAGTATTTATTGAATGTGTGGTGAAGGTGAAAAAATATAATAAATTTTCCAGGTGTCCATGATGTGTATGTTTCCATGCCTACGGGTTCTGGCAAGTCCCTGTGCTTCCAGCTGCCTGCCATGCTGCAGGAGCACAAGGTGGCCATCGTGTTCTCCCCGCTGCTCGCTCTAATCAAAGACCAAATTGACCACCTTACCAAGCATAAAATCACAGCAGAGACCATCAATTCTAAAATGACAGCAAAGGAGAGAGAAAGAGTTTTAATTGATTTAAAAAGTATGAAGCCCTCCACAAGGTTTCTGTATATTACGCCGGAGCAGGCTGCTACGGGGACCTTTAAATCATTAATGGAACATCTGGTTAAATATAAGAAGGTGTCATATGTGGCAGTTGATGAAGCCCACTGTGTCAGTGAATGGGGACATGACTTCCGTCCAGACTATTTGAAGTTAGGTGACTTACGGGAGAAGTATAAATCGGTACCATGGGTTGCATTGACCGCCACTGCAAGTGCTGAAGTTACTAAAGACATATTAGCCAATCTCAAACTTCTTAACCCTGTGGCACAATTTAAAACGCCAAGTTTCAGGAAGAATTTATTTTATGACGTTGTATACCAAAATTGTATAGAAGATGAAATTGGACATTTGGCAGATTTTTTGAAAAAGAGCTTGAAGGAGGATGAAAATGTTAAAGCCGTAAGCCTGCCTCATTTAATGAACATTGCTTTTATAATAAGTCTACTCAAAATATAAATCACCCCATGGGTACCTTCTGTAATTCATTACTTATACTGCCTTCTCCATCCGTCCGTCCTAACTTTAACCTTGTAAGGTCCAACGTCCTAAATTTTGGAATTTCATTCAAGTGACTTTTGACTTTTTCTTTTGTACAAACGAAATTTGACATTGGCCTTACGAGGTAGAGCTGAGCTGTATCTTTTAAACCGTAATATTGTTATTACGGCAGATTTACTTACTAATAAAATCATTAAAAATGCAGTGCAACTTCTATTTAATTTGAAGTATGTATTTACATGTGAAGTATTTGCATGAAGTTTTTGTATTTATTTTGCCACTAATCATAAGTATTTGTTTAATAGTAGGTATAGTTTTTTCCATTTAACTATTTATATAGCATTCCCATTCCATTCCCATCTGTCACCCTCGGAGCTTTGTCCTGAGCCAGTGTCAGATTCACTGCCTCAAAGACACTAACTTCTTGTTTATTGTGGGTTTTTTTTTCTGTTTTTCTGTGTGTCTAGTGACTAAATGTATTCTTTTTTTCTTATTTTCTTTCCTTTCTAACTTGCCCATGACTTGTTTGATGTCCAGATAAATTTGTAAGTTATCATATGATTAACCCCTCGTATGCGGCTGGTCAAAAAAGTACCAAGTTCTAGTCTCTTCTGATTACGATATAGTCTATAAAGTGAAGCTTAAAGAAAATACAAAATGATATCCAAATTTTGAGCACGGATCCGTGCCTAAGCATACGATGGGTTAAAATACATTATTGATTAGTTAATTGCAATTGTTTTATTCCAGAAAGACAAAAATGCTGTAATTGTTTACTGTAGAACGCGCGATCAAACTGAAGAGGTGTCTAACATGTTAAACAAAAGAGGTCTACTGTCACTGGCTTATCATGGAGGTGGGTAGACATTATACACTTGTTCAAATATAAAGAAAAAACATTTTTTTACATTATGGCAGTGAGGTATCATTGGATAGGTCTTAAAATTATTATGTACATGTTACGATGAATTTTTAGATTTGGGTGGACCTTTAAGGAGATTATAGAACTCATAATTGAAATTTTCGCTTGAGTTACGTGTTTTTGTAATCAGAACTCTGTGCATAAAAATCTTTCATTTGGTTTTTCTGTATTTTTGTTTAGCATATCGTCAAATCCACCATGTTGGAATCTATATGACGTAACATAGCCTACAACACGCGGAACACTCGTACGAAGTCAACGACACCACATTTGTCAACATGTGATGTATATAGGATTCATGAACATACAAACATACTAACATTCATAGACTGCTTGCTAAAATCATAACTTATTTTTGCTTTGTCGTAGTCAGGTACAAAATTATATACAACTATACACAATACCTATGGTTACAAACATAGACTACCTATATAGCTTTAACTTTTTACATAAAAGCTCAATCATCATGAACCACATCTAAAAACCAGAACTAATTCAGACCTCACATCACAGATACTAAGATCTATTTTAGGCCGAAACCCGTGACGGATATATCCGTTGTTCACATTGAACCAGCGGTGGAGGGGGTAGCCTAAACAATCACAGCGCTCGCTACGGCTAAAATTGTCATTTTTGTCGCTGACTTGAGCTGTCAAATCCATATTGCAGTAAACATTTTCTAATCGTTTTTGAGATAAAAATATGGTCCTGGTAAGATGTGTTGTTGTTATTGTGTAATATAGTAAAATAACACAAGATTTCATTAATATTTTTCACAATATTTACTTACTTCTTGTTTGACAGCGGTGACAATATTGTCCATAATGGCCGCCTGTCACGTGGCGCTGTCGTCGCGCTCGGTCCCAATATCCGTTGTAAAGTTAACACGTGTCAAGTGGAGTTGTCGGTCCGCAGGGCTGGCGAGCGGCGAGCGCGTGAGCGTGCAGGAGCGCTGGTCGCGCGGCGAGGTCCCGTGCGTGTGCGCCACCGTGTCCTTCGGCATGGGCGTCGACAAGGCCGCCGTGCGCGCCGTCGCGCACTGGGGGCTCGCGCAGAACGTCGCCGCGTACTACCAGGTCAGACCCACCACAGGTACACACTCGTCGAGTGGTATGGGAAGTGGCGAGGAAAGGAGAGCCGTAGTCTTCATGCTGCACGTCTTCCTCGTCATGCCTATCGCTCCCTGTTTTGTCGGTTTTTTTACAAGTCAAAGCGAAGCGAAGCGAAAAATTGCGCGAGTATAGCAGTGTGTGGGCAGAGAGGGTTATATCGCGGCAGCGCGAGGACCATAGTATGACAGGGGTCCAGTAGTTTGTTACTATTTACTTTTTATGCTCTTAAAATGTTACTTTAGTCTCTGCACATCGGGACTAAAGCTCATTATTAATTACTAGGTTGTTTTTTTTTATTATTTTTTAAATCCAATACCCAATCACGGTGTTTGTGAAAGGAAGATTATATTTTCACTGTTTGACCTTACAAGTGTGCCTACACTATAGTCTATACTTTTAGGCATTTAAAAAAATGTAAACAAAACAACCACGTGATATAGTTCGTCGGCCAATAGAAGTAGACAGTGTTCTGCTTCTATTGGCTGCCGTCAAAGTCGTCGTACGTCAAAGTTCGATAAAACAGTTTTGATTGGTTGTTTAACAAAGTCACGTGATTGGGAATGTTTACAAGTTTAGTTTTTAAATACCTAAAAGTATAGACTATAGTATGAGATACGCGTGTGGCAAATAGCGTTCATTAACAAGCCTATCTATGCTGACAAACGAGTTATCCCCGTCAGGAGTCGGGGCGCGCGGGGCGCGACGGGCGCGCGGCGGCGTGCCGCGTGTACTACTGCCGCGCCGAGCGCAACGCCGTCGACTTCCTGCTCAAGACCGAGATGGCGCGCGCGCGCACGCCCGACCAGCGCCAGCGCTGCAAGACCGCCTACAAGAGCTTCGAGGTCATGGTCAAGTACTGCGAGGACGTCAGGTCAGACATCTATACTAATATTATAACGAGGAAAGATTTGTTTGTTTGTTGAACAGGCTCCGAAAGTACTGACCGATTTGAAAAATTATTTCACCATTAGAATCCTACATTACCCTTGATGAACATAGGCTATGTTGTATTTGTCCGCACGGACGGAGTCGCGGGCAACAGGGTGAATGTTCGGGCGTTCCAACCGCCGTCATTATTCTCTTTAATACATTGACGAAAATAATGATAGCTACCTGTAACTTTTGATGTCAAAATCAGCGGATCCGGGGGTAGTAGGTATCCATTCCATTTAAAAGAACAAGAAAGTTATTAATTTTATATTGAATAATATGCGAAAACAATAATGACGGCGGTTGAAACGCCAAATATTCACCCAACAGCTAGTATTACATACAATAAACTACTCACTGTTCATCGCCGAACCTATGCAGGTGGTCATACTGGTCATACAACCTTAGAACGGTTGCATTTTCTCAACCGGTTCCATATGACATTTCACTTTTGACAACGAATCAAAAAGTTCTCAACCAAATGTACAGTTTATCACTCTTAACCTTTTCCACGCCATTGACGGATATATCCGCACCACTGGTTCAACGCCAAATATCCGTCATGGTTGACAGCGCAAAATAGACTGGAGTGTCAATGAGGTAAGGTTGATGTTAGCTCTGGTGTTTAGCTGTCATTGGCGTGTGAGTTTAGACTATATATCTGACATAGCGTCGAAAAGGTTAAAAATAATGTCTTTATTTTACAAGGATTAAAAAAAAATAAACTCTATACAAAGTTGTGAAAGTTTGTACGGATGCATCAGCACTTAGTTTTTAAATCCTTATAAACATTTACATGTAGGTACATTTGTTTGATAAGGCCCTAGTTTACTTACTGGACGCTCGACGTTTGCTCGGTGCAGTCTTAATTATATAGATTATAATTCGTAAATAAGCCTTCTTAGATGACACTTCTTAGTGCATGCGCGCCTTAAATGAAATGCGCTATTGTAAGTAGAAAAATCAAAAATTTTTTTTTTCATACTATTGATCTTCCTTTGACTTTCCATGGTCATCTGTTATTGACTTTATTTATAGTATACTAGCTGCCCGCCAGCGGCTTCGCCCCGCTGCAAATTCCCGACCTTCCCGTTGGATTTTTCTATTTTTTCTTACATATAAACCTTACCCTGACAATAACGAACACAAAAAAAAAACTGCCATATCGGTTCCGCTGTTCTCGAGTTATGCGCTTACCAACACATTTTGCGATTCATTTTTATATTATAGATAAGGACAAATCATATTTTTGGATAATTATCGCTAGACAGCAGACCCTGTTCTACTGGTTGATTTATACTGTGATAATGAACTGCAGTAACTCGATGTCACAATAATCTTATTTGTTGGTTATTTGGTGTTTTTTTTATGGGCAATATAGGTTAAATAAATAAATAATAAAAAATGATATACTGTCTAGATATCACGAATCCATCGAAATATAATAAGTATGGAAGAGTAACGTCTAACAAAAACGAATGACAAATCCGCTCCAAAACGCCCACTTTTTGAAATGAAAAGATCTTATGTATCGAGTGGTTTCAATAATCAACTAAATATTAATTGAGTTAAGGTATGAAGTCATTTATGTCAGATGCTGGTATAACGTTTGAGTAGACAGTAATTTCAGTAAGGTTTTATACCGTTTGAAAGACAAAAATCTGCAATTGGTTACAAGCTCGCTGACACAAGATTTCCATTTGTCAATTTTTTTTTTCATAAAGGTTATTTGAACGCGGCCATGTCTTTCAACATTTGACGTGGATGGTTTAATACAAAAACAACACAGTAATTGAATAATGAATTTTATTAATATTTTTTTTATATGATTGAATGATTATTCCCCTTGAATCATTTAACATACTTATGTTACACTATTATAAAGTTGTAAAATAGTATATCAGAAGATATTATGTTGTAAGAGTAGTCAGCGTCAAATAGTCTTTAGCATCTAAAGTGCCAAATATATTGCAACCCCTTTTTTATTCTTATAGGCATAAAGATACGTGACAATATAATTTATATTAACCACCTGTTTCACAATCGACAAGTGAAGCGTATGTGACAGATAAATTTAGCCCTTTCTCTTTCTTACACTTGAAAATAGACAAGGAGAGAGCCAACTTTAAATGGCAGATAAATTAAATAAATAAATAAATTTACCAGACGGCGTTCTTAATTTTTTGAAAAACTTAAAAAGGTATTATATTTCGTTTTTTTTTTATTATGTACATAAACTAACGATAGTAAAGATGACATAAAATTTAATTTCCTATTCATTCGAAGTAGTTGCTTGTAATTCACATTTTTCAAAGATATATTGCATAACATCGGCCATGACATTTTGGTATGGGAATATTAAAAATTCAATAACTTTCTAATGAAAATAAATATCGCTTTGTTTTGCATCTGTGTGGGTCCTGCACCAATTTACAATGCAACTTGGCATGGTTGCAGCGTCATTTAAATCCGGTAATCATTAATATCGATTTTTTTCTTTTGTGATTGTAAACAACTGTTTGACACTACGTCAGAAAGTCGACTGATAGACAGTTCGGCACTCATTAATAGCTCCACTCCCGCCGGCACTAAGTCAGTGGGGCAGATTTTGAGCGTCGATTACTCTTCCATACTTATTATATTTCGATGCACGAATCCTAGATTATTGATTGGTATCATAAGAGGGTTCATTATATAGCCGTTGCATAATAAGGATATTTCAGATGTCGTCACAAAACGTTCGCGGACTTCTTCGGCGAGGAGGCGCCGAACTGCGTGTCCCGCTGCGACGTGTGCGCCGACGCCCGCGCCGTGCGCCGCGCGCTCGAGCAGCACGCGCGCCGCGCCATGTCCGCGCGCCTGCAGGGCGGGCTCGTGTCGCACGTGGACCCCGCCGAGCTCTACGGCGGCGGCCGCCCCGGACAGAAGAGGTAGGGGACCCGGTTACAGACCACTATGACGATTTTGCCCGCCTTCTCCCTTCCTTCCGTTTGATTTACAACGGTGTCTTTAACCCTCGGGAAGTTTTGTTCCTACTCGACTATTCCCAGTTGCCCACATCCCTCTGTACACACTGTGGACCTATTTTCGAGAGCGTAGACAACTGAACATTATTATTCCACATTGTACACAACTTGATTTTTGTCCCAGTTAAAGGGCTATGGACAATTGGGAATAGCCGTTCCTTTTCCGAACTTAGGGGGGCCTCTACCATTTTGTGACGTAATTGTCCTCGAGTCCTAAAATTAAATTTAACTCTCTTATAGATAGATTTTTAATTTGATTGTAAAAAAAAACATCTTCCATAGATAAAAATTGGTTTTTCGAAAGGTGAAACCATTTGACAGCTAAAAGCGTTTAAATTCGGTCACATGACTACGATGACGTCATAGTCCGACGCTCGATGGGAACAAGTGTGCGAGACTCTCAAGCGCTCCAAAGGTTAAGAGGTTTGCACACGGTGGAAACCCTTGCCTTGAAGTCCCGTTGTAAGCTAAACCGAGTCCGTACGTTGCTCCCTCCGCTTATAGTGAAAGATGGGCCTTATTAAAGCTAAGCAAGCAAATTTGCACTTTATCGGGTTACTTGATTATTGAAGTGAAATAAAGTGATTTTTTTCAAATGTAATCTACTAGCTCTAGTCATGAGGTGTATTCAAAGTAACTAATTCGAAATACCAGATTCACTGTTCAACCACTGAATCAATTTTAATGAAATTTGGTATGGATTGCTTGAACTCAGGACACAGTTATCATCCCCGGAAAATTGTTCAGTTCCTAGGGAATACGGTAAACAACTTCTACGCGGACGGAGTCACGCAATCGCTAGTGGTATAAATAAAGCTGGGTTGTCGTCAGGGAGGCGGAGTCGTACGGCGCCGACGACAGCGGCTCGGACGGCGAGGAGGGCCGCCGGCGCGTGGCGCAGGAGACGCGCTCGCTCATCCTGCAGGAGTTCGCCAAGAGGAAGGGGGACGACAAGCGCCGCGCCGCCGACGAGCAGGCCGCCAAGCACGCCACCTGCCGCGCCGCCGAGAGCACCGGGACCAAGGTACGAGCCCTGAGGGACCCCGCCTGACCATTATAACAACAATTTGGAGTTTTCATAGCCCGGTGAGACGAAAGGGAGCTGTGGAGTCGACATTAACATTAAAATTCAAGTCTTACTCATACATACATAAACTCACGCCTTTATTCCCAGAGTGGGGTAGGCAGAGCTACAGAATTTCCAACAACTATAAAAACTTTTTGATAATTCTGTAACCACATTTTGCACACTTAGGGCCCAAGTCTTACTCATTGGTTTATTTAATCCGAAAATGCTTTTATATTCGCCCGAGCCCCTGAGTAAAGCTGCTAAGCTAACTAATGAAAGATTACTATTATAAACAAAATGAGTTTCATGTATGTATTATTTCATATTAATCTCATAATGTTG
>OZ014447.1:18539856-18565180 GCA_963966035.1 Acleris laterana
CCCACCTCGTAGCCACATTTAGTAGTTGGTTTCCAAATGGGAGAAATAATCCTAATTTGAAGTGACTACGAAATCATTTAGTCCTGCATCCGATACCTTCCCGTTTTCTTTATAACCTTGAAGGACAACGGGTATAACATTTTTCAAACAGCATGCATAGTTTGGTGCGGCTTATTTTATACCGACTCTTAAAATATTTTTTACATTTGGCTACGAGACAGGAAGTCACATTTCCTATTCTGTAGCCAGCTACAAAATGTGGCTTCAAGCTGGGAAACTAGTTGCCATTTCGTAACTGGCTTCGAGAACGAAGAATCGTTCCAATTTGGTAGCCAGCTACAAAATGGCGAAGTACAAACAGCATCAAGGTTAACTGACCACTAGTGAGCCTTATTGTAAGGTGATAAAACTCCAAATAGTCAGTTATCTGTGTTGTTGATGGTACATTTCTAATTTCGTAACTAGCTACCAACTGTGGCTAAGTGATGGAACTTAAGAATTCCCATTTGGTAGACAGCTTTGAATCGGGATTATTTATCCCATTTGGAAGCCAGCTACCAATCCTAGTTACGAGGTGGGACTTGAAGAATTCCCGTTTTGTAGTCAGTTACGAATAGGGATCATTTCTCCCATTTGGAACCCAGGTACACACAACAACACACCTAACTAACCATTAAAGACGGAGCAGAGAGAAAAAGAAAGAGATGTATATATGTGTATTATGTCAACAACATTCGATTCTAGTGCGACTCTCTTTCACGCAATATTTCAGATTTCTGAAGTGTATAGCTAGATGTGTTGCTGTGTACCAAACGTGGCTACGAAATGGGACTAAAGGCAGGCACTACCAAGAAAAGCTTGATCCAGTAATTAAATTAAAAATAAAATAAAATTAAAAACCATTTATATCAGATATACACATCCATATTGTTAGTAACATGCCTATTCTATATTAGTTGGTTGAGAAGATACAAAAATTAAATTCAAAACGACTTTTTTTTTTTAATATACATTTTTTTATGGAAAATTCTTGGATTTTATATTCCAGTAAATAGTTAACACTAGTAACAAGTTGGAAATCATCCCGGTAATAAGTACCACATAAAATAAAATATTAAATAAAACACTGTCCCGCGTCTATTTCGAATAGAACGTTTTGAACTCTGTTCCTCGTAAATAATCTCGTTTTTAGGGTTCCGTAGTCAAACTAGGAATCCCTAGTTTCGCCATGTCCGTCCGTCCGTCCGTCCGTCCGTCCGCAGCCTAGAGACCATAAGTACTAGACAGCTGTAATTTGGCATGAATATAGATATGTCACGCCAGCAAAGTTTATAATGTACCTACCTTCCGTACACGTAACGTGGGGATGTTTTTTTTCCTCGTCTATCCCATAGTGTAAGTTGTCGTTGGATATGTGTTTGCAGTAGTGCGGGTTGTGTCAAAACCGTTTTTCGTTCAACGGATCCATTTACGAAATATTAAGCTTTCAAGGGCTAATTTTTGTTAGAGTCAAGTGAGCTACACTAAGCATGGTCCGACATTAGGGTGGTCCATGTTTGTATGGGAAAAATTCAAACTCGACTTAAGGTTTGGGCCACCCCCTAATTTTGTTACACGTATCGACAATACTAAGTGTGCAAAATTTCAGAAAGATAGGCTTTCGGGAACAGGGTGCTCATCGCATATGAAATATCGAAATAATTAACAAAAATGTATTTTTTTCAACAACAAAGAAAATTACAAATAAACACACCTATACAAGTTTAAACAGTTATTTTTAGTAAGAAGCACTACAAAGCTGAAACAAAATAACATTATTCAGTTCAAAGGTTAATTATCCTTATTTTTAATTGCATTCATCAATGACATTTTGTTAGGTTCCGTTGGTATATACTTCCGGTTATGTTCCACTATATGTAAGATAATTTGCTTTTCCTCTTCATCGTTGGTAAGAATTCTATTATATTCTTCAAATAATTTCACACCTCTTTCGGCTGTATCGTTTACGACACGTAAGCTGTGAACCCTCTGTTTGCCTTGCATGTAGTCAGAACTTTGGTGCCAAATTTCTACAGGCCATTGCAGAAAGGATTCTTTAATGTCAAGCATGGACAGTGTGTTTAATGTTCTTTTTGATGCAAAGGCTCCAAGGGAGGTGTCACATCTTAAAATTGAAGCATTGCCTTTCGTTGATCGAGGACCGGCTTCAATTTTCATCCCTTCTACTATTGCTGCTTTCTCGACAGATGTCACTTTGTCGGAAAATAATGCAAGGCCCACGAGTTCGTCGGACAAGTACCACAAATGCCTTTCCAAGACCACTCTTGCAGCTTTTGCAATATCTAAATCGACAGATTCATAGGCTACGAGGGTTTTCCACAACTGTAGATCGTTGCCTGCTGCTTCGGCTGCCAGAGGAGCTTCAACCCATGCTGCAGCATAAATCAGCGTACCGAACTTGACAAACCTGAAAACGGCCTTTTCTTCTCTTTTAGTCAGCTTAAGCACTTTCTGATCTCTGAACAAATAAATCTTATAGGTATAAAGCAATTTGGCCATCCAACGTGCATGATGTATCGGCCCGGGGGATCGCCAATGTATCTCATCAGGTACTTTATTAAGAGCGACCATGGTGAGTTCAATAAGTTCGTAGTAATCGTCTCGAACAGGTCTTTCTTTGGCTAACGATTTCGCTAGAACTTCAAAGGTATTTTCAGCAAACGGTGCAATATCAGGTTCTACATCAAGGCCTTTGTAGCATTCCCGAGAAAAATTCTGCCAAACCTCTCTAAACCTTTTGAATAAAGGGATCTCCGGAGAGCTTGATGGGCCAAAACACAACGTAAATATTTTAGCAAGCATTATTTCCAGGATATGATGACGGCAAGCAAGCCATAATAACTCTCGACCAATACTAGCCTCTAAGACAGCACACGCTCCTTTTCGTATTCCAGTGTTAGCTGAAGTTGTATCAAAGCTCATTGCTTGAACTTGCCCACTGAGCTTCCAGTTTTCCATCAAGCTCAAAACTGCGTTGGCTATGCATTCACCGGTTCCTGAAGTTAGTTTAGGTACGCCTAATAATTTTTCCGTGTCGTTACCGGATACAAGTACCGGAAGACGGTCCACTTTTTTGCGCCCCACAATATCAGGTAAAATCTTACCATCCCAATGAACTACAAGTGGATAATTTGGAGCAAAAGATTCTTTAATGTGCGCACTAAATTCTGTTCTGGCTTTCTTTCTTGCGCGTCTAATAGTGCTACGAGAAATCGATAGTGATGCAGGGTTTTGGCCAAATGCAGCAGCAAGCGGGACCATTAGCCGCATCGCTTCTCTATCGGTAATTTTATTGCGATCTAGAGCGCTGGTAACGTGTGTTGTAAATAAATTATTCGACGTTGACGAATCTCCCACAATTTTTTTCTTACCAGATAACCTATATCGCACTTCTTCGGAATCAAGCTCGTCATTTGAGTCGTCAGAAGAGCTAGAGACATGCTGACTCTGAGCTTCCGAGGTGTAGGCTAATCTTTCCATGGCTTTTTGTTTAAGAAGCTCAGCTCGTCTCTTACGCTTTTCCGCACGTTCAATTTTATCTGCTAACTTTTTATCTAATGATGTTATTGCCATTTTGCGTTCACTACGTTGGTCAATAAGAAATACTTTGTCATCCTCAATTTTTATCAGGCTTTGAGCATCGATGTGTGCAATATCAAAAATCTTGTCCAGTTCAGCAATAAATAAGTTCTCTCGGTCTGTTTGTGATTGAGAAGTTCTAGACTTGTTTTTATTTAAAAGGAGCCATTTCTTGTGAATTAATTCTAATTTTTCAACGCAGTGCTTTTGATGTTTAGTCGGTATTCCAGCCTTTGTCCAGACCTCCAACAATTCTTCTAAAACGAAATGAACTGATTGTCTTACATTTTTTTTATGTTTTAAATGCCCGTGAAAACGTCGAAGAACTTGTCGCAGAGTCGGAAGTTGATTCAGCTGAGAAATTGGTTCCAATTCTCGCAACCCAATCAAAAAAATTTCATTACTATGTCGGGAAGAAGAAGCCATTTTTAAACAATTTATGTACTGTGTGAACACAATTTCACAACACCTTTATGACATAGATATCACATGAAAACGCGAAGGAACACTTTAACTTAACTTTTTACTTTTAAAATAAACTCTAACACGTCTACGTTAACTGTAAAAATTAAATTCGCAAGAGGGTAGTTCAACAAAAAAGTTGAAGATTGACACTTCGTGAGCACCCTCTTAAACTTGACTTAGGAAGCTCAAATTTTACATCAGTAGTACTTTAGCCATAGGTAACAAAATGAGAGCATGGCCCATTAAAAAATATCAAAATGATTTTTTTGGACCACCCTATCCGACATGTTCTTGCCCGGTTTTTAGAAAATAAAGTCGAATAAGTTACATTTACTCTGGAGTAAAATTGATTTCTCACAAGAGCGGATGGGCCATAACGACAGCGTTAGTATTTGTTCCTGAGTCTATCTATATACTTACCTCATCTGATTGGTAACTTATTAAAAAAAATGCATTCCTTTGAGGTGCGTAAGAAAAAAAATTTTTTTTTAATTCTACCTTACCTTCATCATCATCAGCGTGTATTCGCCCACCGTTGGGCATACGCCTCTCCAATTTTCCTCCAACCAGAACCTTACCTTAATAGTAGATTATTGCCTAGGCACGAAAGTAGGCAATTGCGGGTCGAGTTATGGTTACCGACGAACTTGCGATTAGTACCCTATTATCCACCACCTTGTCCCACGAATATAGTAGGAGCATGAGGGAATGTGTGTCGGTGTTACCTCCGCGCGGTAGTCGGCTAACAGGCCGACGGCGATGCGCACGAGGTAGGCGGTTACCTGCCCGCCGATGAGCTTGAGGCGCGCGTGCAGGCGCAGCACCGCGGGGACCACCACCTCTGCCACCGTGCGCTTCATTTTCTACAACGACATCAATCATGTAACGCTGACACTGCAAAGGCTTTATTCAACACGGTAAAAATCAAAATCTTCTCGACCTGTTATCGTATTGTCAATTCGATAGCTCTTTTTTACTTGACAGTAATGGCGGTGAAACTGCAAAACCGCGTAAGTATCATTTGAAATAAGGAGCAAAATGCACCTTTTTCATAACATTGTAAGGTTTATTTTGCTCTATCATACATTTGTTGGTTACGCGGTTTAGCAGTATCACCGACGACTACCATAACAGGTCAAATACAATTTGGATTCTACCGCCTAAAATAGAGGCGATGGGCGAGATTACACTTTGCTTTAGGCGATCTTGCTTCGATGTCAAAATTTGACCACAGGAACTTTTGTCAAAGGTGTTCTGACAACAAGACAATTATAGAGGTTTGGCTCAAAAGCATACTAATTTATTTTTATTACTATTCACTGAGTTTTTTTTTAAATAACAGTGTGTGCTACGCTGGCTTTGGACTAGTGGGCGGAATGACATCTCTACGCAGCACCATGCTCCTTTTACGACCTAGTATAGGCTCTCTCTCGCACAGTGGCATACAAATTATAAGGACAAAAGATAGAGGCAGAAGGCCAAATGGGCGGGTACAAACGACAATATTCTTAGGACTCGTTCATTATGGTATTTGAAAATAAAAGATTAACCTTTTGAACGCCTTACGTCGATTAAAAGATGCGTCACTCACACGCTAAACATGTTTGCTAGCTATGCTATGCAAATTACAACTTAATTCATACTCAACAAAGTCTCTTTTAATCTTGGACTTGTGACGGCTGTAGCCGTCGTGGTGTCAGTGGCACGACTTTCAGTTGACGGCCAGGGGGGTTATTATGACATAACTATGCAGTTAATTTTACGGTGAGCGTAAGGGACAGAGCTATGGCAGTTACATAGCTCTGTCCTTTTCTCTCAGCGTAAACAGAATTGCATAACTATGTCATAATAACCCCCCAGTGGGGTTATTATGACGTATCTGTGCAACTCATTTTACGCTGAGAGAAAAGGACAGAGTTATGTAACTGCTATAGCTCCGTCCTTTACGCTCACCGTAAAATTAACTGCATAGTTGTGTCATAATAACCCCCCAGAGCACAGATGGCGTTTAATAGGTTAAGGAGACATCAGTCGGTTTCAGTACCCAAGTCACAGGTAAACGATAAAGAATAAGTTGCAAGGGAACGAACGCGTCCGCACCGTACAGATGCAAGAGCCGAATGATCACCTACTTCATTGTGAGAGCGGCTTTAGCGGATGCTCACTATCCAATCACGTGCAACTACACTTTTCTAGTACTAGGTCGTTAAATTAAATGGAGTACAGCTGCGACCTAGGAATATCCATGAGGCATTTAAACTTTTTAGCCATTACCAGAAATTTGATATTTTTCGTAAAATAAATGTCTCAGTATAAAAAAAATACATGCTTTTGAGACACCTCTATAAGCATGATTTTTCAGAACATTTTTACAACGTTCCTGTTGTCGATGATGTTGACGTTACGATAGCTCTCATCGTCGAGATAATAAAAGCTGTCATGGACGTTGACAATTTGATTGCGTTACAGGAGCAAGATGGGATAGTACCAAATGGAATAAAAGCCGCGGGCCGACTTGTTAGATCAATTATTTAACGAAATCATCATTACTGTGAAGCGTTTTTTTATTCCTTTCTTTTATTTTATCACCGTCGCTTTTGTTCACGTTCGACTTATTTCCCAGTCTCCCTTTTTCCCAATACTAATTACATCGTTTAGGTTGTTAGTTTTGCAGCAGGCCCGGAGGGCCAAATAACTCGGAAATAGGAACTCCGCGATGGCGGAGCTCCGTCGATTCTGTCAAATTCGATTTTGTTTGAAAACACACTACAGTGAATATATATAATGCTTGGAAAAGAAGAGACTGGATAGAACTCGTAAGGGTAAAACCGCAGATGTGAAAATAAACCGCCAGGAAAAAGGCGACTGATAATATCACGATCGGGAAAAAAACGCAAAAAGAAAATAATCTTCAAAGAAAAAATGCGTTTGGGAAAGTCATCTAACAAATCTCCGGGTCACTATTCTACTTTGTATCAGCCAGTCTTGCTTCTGTATCGTCAATTCGCAATCATATCGTTTTGATTTTTTTAACTTTCGCGTAACAGCGAATGCTATAAATATGTTTTGACTAACGAAGTTTCACCAACCGTCTCTAGGTAACGGTTGCTGGAACCAAGTCAAAAGGTAAGATTAATAAAATAACAGGGATGAAAGCTCTTGTTCACTTATCAGGGCCTAGAGTCTAGTTATCGTATTGTCAAAGTTTTGACAGCTCTTATTTACTTGACAGTAATGGTGGCCGAGTTCAAAAGTGTCATAAGTCATAACAATAATAATAACCATACACCGGTTTGACGGGGGCAAAAATTTACCAGTGCTAGTGATTCATTAAAATAAATATCGACTAAGTTTATCGACAACTTTTTTGTGTGAATCTTACATTTCTAGAAAAAGTAAGTCGTCCCTTTATCTTCTGTATCTGAATGATCAGCTTTCCATGAAGATAAGCAATCTTTTTTCTTTTGAGGCATTTTTAACCTACTTAAAAACAAAAAGGTTTCCAATTAGTCGGAATGCTAAATAATATTGTTCTACTGAATGAATTTGTTATTCAATGTTTTTTCAATGGTTGTTGACAAGTGACTAGAGAGAGATACCGGTTGTTTATAGTTGTGATAAGTATAAATAAAAGAGGTTTGCAGATAATTAAAAGGTAAGCAAACTTGGCCATTACTGAGGATATTGAAGATAAAATATTGCTTTTAATCGATGTCGATAAACTTTGTCGACATTTAATGAATCACTAGTAGTGGTACATTTTTGCTCCGGTCAATCCAGTGTATGATAGTAACACGTCAAAGACGATATGGTTTTTACCGCCTAAAATAGAGGCCCTGTGAGGCTATCGTAACAATATGATTACGACAAGCAAGATAGGTAAAAACAAATTGAAATAACGCCCCAAATAGTCTATTGGCTAGGCGGGGCATGCCTGGACTTGAGAGTTTGGTTTCTTCTTGCTGGCAACATCTATTAACAGTTATTTCATCTGCTGAGTAAGAATATTTTCTATTTATATATTATTATTTTTTGTAGATATTTTGTTGTTGGTGTATTGCGTATACATAATCTTAAATTAATCCCTTTGCTAAATGGCATGTGGTCACGGATAAAGTAGACCTGATTTGTACAAATAATTAAATCAAGAGAAATTATAAATTAAACTATTTGTTTATCGTAGCTGATCAGTTCTTCAACAGTACAACTGGAGAATTAAGTTTTATATTTAGATTTTAATTAGAAATCGAATAAAGTTATACATACATACATACATTCAATCACGCCTGTTTCCCAGAGGGGTAGGCAGAGACCACTTCTTTCCACTTGCTACAATCTCTTTCGCTTCTTCCACATTCATACATCGAGTCATGCACGCACGTCGGTTTTGGGGTACTTAAGATTCGGCCCTTTTCTAGTATTTCTCCGATTTGATTCGAAAAAGTACGCCTAGAGTGGCCCCTTCTGACCCTTCCACTCGCTTTTGATCTGTATATCTCTTTCGTCAATCTTCTTTCATCCATCCTTTCCAAATGACAATGAAACAAAGTTATAAACAAATTTATTAACGATTATTTAGTTTGTGTGTTACATACGTACGAAACGCATAATAAAAAAACAATATTTACATAATAGAGATGCGCAAAGTCGAACTTATCCCTATAAGGCATCTTTTCCAGCCAACCATTGGGTGCTTGAATAAAATAAGAAAAAATTAAACATCTAGTAGACATAAGTATAAACCAATGTTTGGATATTGATAAGATTACGTTTTCGCTATTACTGTAGTTTTATAGTTTAAAAAAAAACAACGTGATAATCATCAAGTACCTAAACAAATGGAGTAATAGATGTTGCCAGCATGAAATAAAACAACGCTAAGAAACGCTCTATAAAAAGTATAATTATCTTGGCGTTGAGCCCTATAGAGCGTCTTGGGAAACAGCTAGTGAGGGAAAGAGGAAAGGGAGGGGGCACAAGTGTTGCAGGAACAGGCCCTCTTTAGAATGCACACATATTATTATAAACATGCAGGCACGGGGTTGACAGAAGAAACGGCCAACGAGCCCCGCTACCGTGCTCGCAACTAATTTTACAACTAGAAAGAGTCACAACAACAAATATATAATATATATTTCCCTGCGTTTAATACGGTATCTTTTCCACTGAAGTATTTTGTACGAATGTATTACTTAACCGAATTTCGCACAGCTCTCAAATTTTAATAAAATTAATCAACTAACGTTAGGAACGCACGTTGGATTAGAACAAAAATATACCGCCAAAGCACAAATTAAAAGGCCAAGTTATACATCCGGTAAAATACTTCCTGGTATTTCAGTAAAACGAAACGTACACATTTTTTTTTATACATTCATGTTTTCCATACCGTACACCGATATACTTATGATTTATTCTGTGACTGACAGTCACACACAGAGTAAAATACGTGAAATTCCAATATTATGGGGTTTATAAACGGATCTATTAATGGAATCGGAGCGTTGCAAAAGCTCGCCGCTATATTTGAAGTAGCATCCCCGAATTTGATCTCGTTCGTTTGGTCCCGATCAGCAATAATAAAAGTGAAATCTAGACATTTCATTTTAATTTGTTATCATTTAATGATGAAATATGACGGTATGAAAACCACAATATTTATAAAGTATTACCAATACATTCGCATTCAACAGACATTAATATACATATAAGTAGTTGTATGAAGCAAATATGATATGAATATATGTATACACATAGCGAGCAAATGGCGAGCAATGTATTAAGTTTAATGCTGACACAATATGCCCGCAAATCGATATAGCTGTACGCGTTTTGTTCTTTGTTTCGTTCATAAGTGCGAATGGGATAAACGCGTGAAGGCATTTTGTGTGAGCACGATTATAAACTTCCACGGGTAACTTTCGGAGTAATAATAACCCTTCTGCTTGTTGACTATGGATATCTCATTCTTTTACACAGAATTAGAGTAAGACAGCTATTGTAACCGGCTATAAATCCCCGTTAAAAGTTGCCCGTAAACCTGAAGCTATGGACATATAAATCACACTTAAAATACAGGATACGTTTTTGATTTTGATTCAAACATACATCCCCCTAATGTTTCATTTTTAATCCGTTTTCATTCCCGCTAGGTATACCTCTCCCATCGTCGCACCGTTGCACCTCAGCGGAAGCAACCGGTGGAAAATGACGTTGTTCTCTAAATGTACCTAGACGGAATGGCGGTGAAACATCTGAAAATTTTGAATTTTGACACCATCCACGTACATAATTTAGGCCAAATTTGGTATGTTCTTCGATTTCTTTTGTCATAAAAACTAACCCTGTATATTGGCGATATGAATAAATATTGTGCATTGTACTGCTTAACATTCCGTGGATGCTTCGGTTTTTTTTTCGCGTACGCAAATGCAGCAACATCTTCAAACAGACCGGGAGCCGCTGCGCTGTCCGCGGGGAGAGGGGGGGGGGGGGCTCCGTACGAGGTTCATACGCTCGCCAAACCCCAACAATTATGGTCAAGGATAAAACTTTAACCGCCTTACTTAAAGTCAGTTCCTATTCAGAATGCCAATGACAAAAACAAGTACACCTGGCTGTAATTGTATTTAGATAGAGAATGAAATAGTGATGAGAATAGTGTTAGGTACCTCTAGTTAGTTTATTAAAAAGGTGGAATATATATTCCTCATCATCATCGTATTATTATGCAGGGTGCGAGCGACAGAGACGAAAACCTCTTTTATCAATCAAATGCTTTATGAAATCTATCAACCATCACTACATATTCACGTCAAATATATGTCGAAAAAATTAAATGTATGTATATTACAAGTTTCAGTCAGTGTCATGGTATTTACACGGAAAGTGCTTTTCATCAAAAAATACAAGATTAAATGGAGATAAACCTCGTAAAATACTACCTCGAAATAAACATGAAGACAATGATTAAGTGTATAAATATATAATATGACCATGCGCAACCTTCAAAAGTACGCGAATATAGAGTAATAAATTAATAATGGTAAATTTATTTGTTTATATGAGTGACCGAATGAATAGGAACAGAATTTATAAACGTGGAACAACCGTGGGGTAGCTAAACCATGCTTTGTCCTTATCTATCAAATTCTAATGCCACAATGACGGGTGAAGACAAAGCATGGTTTGGCTCCATTCCACGTTTATAAGTAAGGCGGTAAGTCTAAACTCAGTATACGCTAAGTACATATTGCTCAGGCTGACAGTTTTTTTGCTGAGATTGTGTTTTGCAATCACTAAAAAGTATAACTGCTCCCCGTTTTTCGAGAGAAGGCATCCTGCGGTGGTCTCCCGGTCTATAAAGCTCGCACAATAAATATCTTTTCATACATTTATTTCTGAAAAAACAGTACCTCTGAATTCCGGGGGTCGAACTGTGAGCGTCCGTATACGAAATAATAGCTAGAGTTAATAACAGTTTTCACTGCAACCCGTAGCGAATAGTGTTAACAAGCCTTGTGATTGTTAAGTTCTATTAACTACAATCTAAACTCTATGACAATTGAGAAATAAATTATAACGGTGAAACAAAATATTCTTTGTAATTTCAATGGTTTCGATAAAGGACACCGCATGGAAAGTATGGAAAAAAATGTCCGACATATTTGATAAAAATAAATAATTATGTTACGTGTTTTGATAAACGTAAAAAAATATGTCGATATTGGTTCTACAGGGTGTCCCAAAATCGGTAACCCACATTGACAACGGAGGTAGGTCAGCTTAAGAGGTACCGGACCAGCCTAACATGACCTTAGTAAAATGTGCACGGTTTTCGAGTTATTGCCAAATTAAAGGTTTTTATAAATGTTCACCTTTTTTAACACTGTTTGTGCCAGGATTCAGTCGGAAAGCTCTCGAAGTTATTTTTTTTTACATGTAGGGAGGCAGGGATAGTTAATTAAGATATTAGAAGTGTTATTTTGTCAATAACTAATGTAAATTTATGAAAAATATTGAATTAGTCTCGATTTAAATGATCAGTAAATCATTAATTTCAACTTTTGCCACCTGCCGTGTTTTGTTTTTACTAGAAACGAAACGAGCAAATGATGTTTAAAAATTGAGCATGTTATGCAGATTCAGAAATCGTACAATACAAGTATCTTACTGCGATAAGAAAAGCATTCAATAACACTTTTCCGATGCCGCAAACCGTCAGGTAAAAACAATGCCTTACGATGTGATATCGCATTTGAGGCCTAAACATCTTATTATTTGCCAAATGCACGTGAGCGAAAGAGATGGAAATAATGTTCATCTCCCTTTTGAAGGATATCGGTGACTAATCTCACGTGTGGCTTTTTATCTGGACCCCTCCACCTTGGGCTTTGTACCTGCAAGGGGTGGATAAAAGTTGATGACCAAAAAAACGGGTTTAACTTTCAATGATTTATTTTAACACTTAAAATTAGTTACAATAAATGTTCAAATTGTCTGCCTTGGACTCTAATACATAAATTACACCGTCTCAAAAAATTTCGGCTCAATTTTCTTAAAGTAATACCCGATATGGTCCGGGCTGCGTCGAATACACGCTGCCGCAATTCTTCTTCACATCTTATTGGTTTTGCATAAACCTTGTCTTTCAAAGTTCCCCAATAAAAAAAATCCAATGGGTTTAGATCCGGGGAACGCGGTGGCCATAAAATTGGTCCTAATCGCCCAATCCATCTCTCGGGGAATGTGTTGCTGAGGTGTTCGCGGACTAGTCGAGCGTAGTGTGCCGGGCAGCCATCTTGTTGGAACCACATCCTTTGTCTCAGTGCCAACGGTGTCTCTTCTAATAGTACTGGAAGATCATTTTCCAAAAATTGAAGATAATTTGTTCCATTCAAAATAGCTGGCAGTTCGACCGGTCCTATTATTTGGCCGTTAAAAATGCCCGTCCACAAATTAATTTTGAATTGGTATTGGGACCGGTCTTCTCTTTGTTCATGTGGGTTTGACAGCTGCCAGCTATGGATATTATGTAAATTGAGATACCCATCCCTTTTGCAGGCTGATTCGTCGCTCCACAGTACTTCATTGAAGAAGTTAGGATTTTCCCTGTATTTCTGAGTCATCTTCCGACAAAATTCAACACGGTGTGCGTAGTCCGTTGCAAGTAGTGTTTGAACGCGTTGGATATGGTAGGGATGGTATTTATGTCGATTTAAAACTCGTTGTGCCGATGATTTGGGGACTCCAGTGCGGCGTTCAATAATTCGCACTGAAGTTCCTGGCTCCGCTCGTACTTCCTCCAAAATAACGTCGTCGTTAACAGTCCGAGGTCTTCCTCCTTGGTTACTCGTTCCTGGTAGCCTGCCCTCGCGATAAGCGTTTAGGGCTCTTAAAATGACGTGATGAGTCGTTGGATTTCGATCTGGAAATCGTTCCGAGTACAACCTTGTAGCCAATCTTGCGTTGTGCGTAACATTGCCTCGACTTGAAACATGCCTAGTTTCACCGTAAATCAAGAGCATGTCAACGTAGTCGCCATGAGTGTACTGGGGATCACGGTTTGCCATCGTTGTTGTCGTTGCAGTTCCACAAAGCAAATCAGAGTCCAATAGAGTGCCGAGTGGTCGTTTTCAGAGAAATCAGGGTCCAGAGAAAAGCCAAGTCGTTAATAATACACAGATGGAACGCAGAGAACACGGGTGTCGCACGAAACGCAAGGTAACGAACTGATTTGGTTCGAAGGCTACTGCTTATCGTGCTACTTGTAAATAAACGGACAAAGCACTCTATCCATCCCTTTCATTAAACAATTGGTAAAGCAAGGCAGCCCGACAACAACGAGCAACAAAGCCCGAGGTGGAGGGGTCCAGGTAGAAATCTACACGTGCTGTTAGTCACCGATATCCTTCAAAGGGAGATGCACATTATTTCCATCTCTTTCGCTCTCGTGCATTTGGCAAATAATAAGATATTTAGGCCTCAAATGCGATATCACATCGTAAGGCATTGTTTTTACCTGACGGTTTGCGGCATCGGAAAAGTGTTATTGAATGCTTTTTTATCACAGTAACATACTTGCATTGTACCATTTCTGAATCTGCATAACATGCTCAATTTTTAAACATCATTTGCTCGTTACGTTTCTAGTAAAAAAAAACACGGCAGGTGGCAAAAGTTGAAATTAATGATTTACTGATAATTTAAATCTACACTAATCCAATATTTTTCATAAATTTAAGTTAGTTATTGACAAAATAACACTTTCGATAACTTAATTAACTATCCCTGCCCCCATACATGTAAAAAAAATTAACTTCGAGAGCTTTCCGATTGAATCCTGGTACAAACAGTGTTAAAAAAGGTGAAAATTTATAAAAACCTATAATATGCCAATAACTCGAAAACCGTACACATTTTACTGAGGTCATGTTAGGCTGGTTCGGTACCTCTTAAGCAGACCTACCTCCGGTGTCAATGTGGGTTACCGATTTTGGGACACCCTGTATATTGGTATTGTACGTGAAATATAAATGTTTAAAACCATTTTATTTAAAGTGTTTGGTTTTTTAAGTGGTAGCGCTTCATAAAAATACAAATAAAAGAGTTGCAATTTTCTTTTAAGTTTAATTTGTAAAAATAACCGGAGAGATACTTTATACATAATTTTTACCTACTAACACGTTTTATATTAAAGTCACATATTCTTCATTGTTTTGACTAGAAATCATTTTTTAGGAAATCATCTCGGTTTATGAATCGGTAATATATATTTTTTTAATATTTCATAATTTAATTTTTCTTTGTACATTTTCTATGGAACCAACATCTACATGATCTTTTATGAGCCTTTTTTTTCAAAAACATGTTATAGCATTTCATATCCCGCCAAGTATTTTATTTAAATTGTGTTTGTATAAAAAATCACAGATGTTTTTTTTCGTTCTATTCGGGCGGTGTCCTTCACGATCACTACCTATGCGATCAAAAATCTATTAAATTTAAATTGTATTTAATTTAACTAAGACGCTTTAAAACATCGCATTTGGCTGAAGTTTCCTCTTTTTCTCCTTTGATCTTGAAAACGACGAATACAATATTGAACAAGATTAGTATAAATACAAAATGGTAAATTATAGTTGGCTCAATCTAGATCTAGGATATTTCTTGTGACAGCTCCTATATGCTTTTATAACACCTTCTTGTTTTTTTATAATAAATATACTACATTGGTAAATATACAAGTTTGCAACGACGACGTTTAATAAAATAATTCAAATAAGTATGCACGGTAAGTTGAAAAATTACAAAATCCAGCTGTCACGGAGATTATTCTAAATCGACTAAACTATATCAGCATAATATAATCCAAGTTAATGAAGCCGTGGTTATCTGGTCGGGTTAATGAGCCACATTGGTATTAGCAGTAGGTACTTATAGCACATACTTCGGATACATTATTTATACTTAAATACGCGGCGTTTCTTCTCAGCGCTGGTAGATTCTCACGAAAGCGCTGGTAGATTTTTGACGTGTAAAAGTGCCCGTGGGGGCTTACTGAATCTACATATTATTCTTTTTACAGAGAATGTGGTACAAACTTACATGGGACACGATGTTCGTCGTGACTCGTTCCTGGAGGTCATCGATGTCGGCGACGTCACCTTGGTTTTGAGGTTTTTCTGTGAAAATAAACGCTAATAACTAAGTATGATTATTGACGCAACGGCACAGATAAAATAGTAGATTGTTCAACAAGGGACTAAAACAAGCCATAATGATACAAGATGTTTAGCCACGCGAGCTGAGCGTGGGTGGCTACAGTCCGAGTGTCATTATGATTGTTTAATCTCGCGATAAACACTCTACTTTTCATTTTCAATGCGAGGAAAACGAACGACGTTCAATAGAGAATTACAACAAAGTTTCTTACAAATTTGTTCCTCGATTGTTTTTTTTAGAGCAGTGCGGCGCTCATGGCCGCCGGGAGCGCGCCGTCCTTCTCCTCCTCGGTGATGTCGGCGCGCGCTGTATACAGCTGTCTCATACGTACTGGGCAGCGCCATGCGCGGTCCGATCAGCAGCGTGATGGTGTCGAGCAGCGCGGCGCTCATGGCCGCCGGGAGCGCGCCGTCCTTCTCCTCCTCGGTGATGTCGGCGCGCGCTGTATACAGCTGTCTCATACGTACTGGGCAGCGCCATGCGCGGTCCGATCAGCAGCGTGATGGTGTCGAGCAGCGCGGCGCTCATGGCCGCCGGGAGCGCGCCGTCCTTCTCCTCCTCGGTGATGTCGGCGCGCGCTGTATACAGCTGTCTCATACGTACTGGGCAGCGCCATGCGCGGTCCGATCAGCAGCGTGATGGTGTCGAGCAGCGCTGCGCTCATGGCCGCCGGGAGCGCGCCGTCCTTCTCCTCCTCGGTGATGTCGGCGCGCGCTGTATACAGCTGTCTCATACGTACTGGGCAGCGCCATGCGCGGTCCGATCAGCAGCGTGATGGTGTCGAGCAGCGCGGCGCTCATGGCCGCCGGGAGCGCGCCGTCCTTCTCCTCCTCGGTGATGTCGGCGCGCGCTGTATACAGCTGTCTCATACGTACTGGGCAGCGCCATGCGCGGTCCGATCAGCAGCGTGATGGTGTCGAGCAGCGCGGCGCTCATGGCCGCCGGGAGCGCGCCGTCCTTCTCCTCCTCGGTGATGTCGGCGCGCGCTGTATACAGCTGTCTCATACGTACTGGGCAGCGCCATGCGCGGTCCGATCAGCAGCGTGATGGTGTCGAGCAGCGCGGCGCTCATGGCCGCCGGGAGCGCGCCGTCCTTCTCCTCCTCGGTGATGTCGGCGCGCGCTGTATACAGCTGTCTCATACGTACTGGGCAGCGCCATGCGCGGTCCGATCAGCAGCGTGATGGTGTCGAGCAGCGCGGCGCTCATGGCCGCCGGGAGCGCGCCGTCCTTCTCCTCCTCGGTGATGTCGGCGCGCGCTGTATACAGCTGTCTCATACGTACTGGGCAGCGCCATGCGCGGTCCGATCAGCAGCGTGATGGTGTCGAGCAGCGCGGCGCTCATGGCCGCCGGGAGCGCGCCGTCCTTCTCCTCCTCGGTGATGTCGGCGCGCGCTGTATACAGCTGTCTCATACGTACTGGGCAGCGCCTTGCGCGGTCCGATCAGCAGCGTGATGGTGTCGAGCAGCGCGGCGCTCATGGCCGCCGGGAGCGCGCCGTCCTTCTCCTCCTCGGTGATGTCGGCGCGCGCTGTATACAGCTGTCTCATACGTACTGGGCAGCGACATGCGCGGTCCCATCAGCAGCGAGATGCTGTCGAGCAGCGCTTTGTTCATGGCCTCCGGGATCTTGCCGTCCACGCTCTCCTCGGACATGTCGGCGCCGCGCTCCAGCACGTCCCGCGAGAGGCGGCACTGGATGTTCAGCTTCTGCACCAGCGACATGCGCTGCAGCATCACGTCGTAGATCAGTTGCCGCGCGTCGAACGGTAGGGTAGCTGGGGAAGAAAGCGTTCGTTACTATGTTTTTATCGACTTGCTAGAACTCGACAACGATGAACTCAACGTAGAGTTTCATGACTTCCAGCGTGTCGTCGCATCGTGTTTGAAGACTAATTGTTATTTTCCTAACCACGAACATTGATATCGTTAGCGAAGAAACATTTCTGCAGTGAGCGTGCCATGGTTATAATAGTTCGGTAACAATTATTATTATAGCATTGTTATTAACTTATTACCATGGTTACGCGCATGAACAATGTCAGTAATGGGTGTTCGGTGAACAGCTGACATGTTTTTTTTTTCCATAAACGGATTTTACACCAATTTTAATGTGTAAAAATAAGAAAAATATATAATTAATTACCATAACTGGAGCTTTATACAAATAATATTTAAAAAATATCAATTAAATTAATTGGTTCGGTTCTTTTTCAATATGGCGGCACCAGAAATGGCGGTTGACGAATAAAATTGAAATCTCCAAAATATTAAATCACAGCGCAAAATATTGTAAAATACAGAATCGGCTAATTTCGGCTTCGTATGCGTCATCTCTGTCGCACACTACTTTTATATGGTTTGCTAGTCGTGGTTCAGATGCGATGGAGTGCGGTCGTGTCCAGTCCGAAATATTATAAACAGGGTTGTTAAAACCCCAAACTTTAAATCACTTAAAAGTTGTACGATGGCATCTATAGGATAAAAAGGGAAAGCTACGCGACAACGCGAAATTATCTACAATGTTTATAAATATTTTGCTACCGAAGCCGACAGTATTAAAAAAAAAGAGGACGATAATGTAAGTAATTATTTAAAGAAGGTGCAAGAGAGAGTTGCAAGTGCCACTGGAATTTCAAGAAGAACTTTGTATTTAAATGACAATAAAAATCATTAAAAGCTAAGTTATCTGAGGCTATTAATTGTAATATGTGTCTGAAAAGACGTTGAGACGAATACTTCATGAGATGGGATTTAAGTTCACTAAAATGGAAGATAATCGAAAAAATCTTATAGAAAAGCATGATGTACTGTAAAAATTTAATACCTAGATAAAATACGCAAATTTCACGTAGAAGGAAAAAATATAATCTATATGGATGAGTCCTACATACATACAGTCACGAGATTTAATTTGGTACCCACCTTAGGTCCAAAGTCAATCTGACATTCTACAACAATAAGGTTGAGTTTCCTAAAAGTTACAGATGACTTGACATCTCTAATGACATTGACTACTTCAAGCATATTTTTCTTGAAATGGGTCCCAAATTAACGCTCGTGACCGTACATCCCACACAAAAGAAAAAACTTGATTATAAGCGAGACCAATTTTATATGAGCCAATATGAACCCGTTCGATCCATCGGCAGAAACCATGCTGCTAAATTGAAAATGCACGCGCTAAAATGTGTTTTGTTCGCTCTGACGGGACTACTTAAACTCGCTGCTTGGACATCACTCGTCCGTTCGACCGTCGTTGTTTAGAGAATCACTACCCTGGTTAGAAAGACACGAAATTCCAGTTGATGCGATGATAGCCGATGTGCAATATTTACCGCCGGGCACTGTACTACTTTACTAATCACAAAAAAAACGGTAATATAAATCCACTCGGCGGTATAACGTATGACGCCATAGTTTTTCACTCCGCAAACTGGTGATCTAACCTCGGCACTCACACCTTAAGCTTCATAATGCACCAGTTACAGAAATAACTAGAGATGCGCCGAATACTGGTTTCACCGAATAGCCGAATACCGAATGCTATTCGGTTAAACCTTTATCGAACCGGATAATCGGCCAAATTATTCGGTTTCAGATTACTTTTTTTTGCCACGTAAACCGGTTCTAACGTGTACGCTACGTGTCGCTGCTGGCTGGATGACGAGCGAGCCGAGCCTCGCCGCCCGCTACCCGCGCACACCTTTCACTTCAGTTTTCAAAATAAATGTTGATTTGAAGTTTAATTACTTTATTTTATTAGCTTTATTCAACACATACGAGGGCTGCTACTTATGTAACCGGAATAGAAAAAATAAACAAACGTACATGGCTAAATATGGTTTTATTGTTTTTCGAAGTATTCTCCGTGATAATCGATGCACTTTTGCATACGTTGAAACCAATTTATAAAGCACTTTTTCCACTCTGACTGAGGTATCTCCAAAACGTGCTGTCTGAACGCGTCGACGGCGTCTTCACGGGTCGAAAATCGTTGACCACGTAATTTATTCTTTACATTTGGAAATAAATAGAAATCATTGGGTGCCAAATCAGGGCTGTAAGGTGGATGACCCGTTAATTCTATATTTTGACCTTCCAAAAATCGAGTCGTTTCACGTGATGTATGACAGCTGGCGTTATCATGGTGCAGAATGATTCTCCGTCGCTGGTTGTTTTTCCGTATTTTTTCAAATACTTCCGGCAAACAAATGGTCGTGTACCACTCCGAATTAACCGTTTTACGATTCTCTAGGGGCACTGTAGCCACATGGCCATTAATACCAAAAAAGCAGGCCACCATTTGCTTCAAGGTGCTTTTTGCACGAGTTACTTTCGTAGGGTTCGGCTCATTTTGAAACACCCACACCGTTGATTGTTGTTTAGTTTCGGGATCATACGCATAGATCCAGGATTCGTCACCTGTGTAGATATTATAAACAGCTTTTGAGTCACCACGGTAATATTTTTTCAACATTTCCTTGCACCATTCGACGCGAGCCTCTTTTTGATCCTTAGTTAAGTTGTGCGGGATCCAACGCGAACAAATTTTTTTCACAGCTAAGTGTTCATGTAATATCTTATTAATGCTCGTCATACATATGCCTATAGTCGCCTCTATCTCGCGATACGTAACATGACGGTCATGCATTATAAGTTTTCGCACAGCTTCAATATTTTGTGGTACAACGACCGATTTCGGGCGACCATCCTTAACTTCGTCCCTGAGCATACTACGTCCACGATTGAACTCACTAAACCAGTGATACACAGTAGTTTTGGATGGAGCTTCATCACCAAAAGTCGAAGTTAGTTGATCTATGCACTGTTGTTGCGTTAAACCACGCCGAAAATCGTAATAAATCATAGCACGAATATTTTCACGAGTGAGTTCCATTCTTGCAGCGAGATTAAAATTTAAACCCGCCAAAAACAAAAGACTAGCGTACATAAGAAAAAAAATATATAGCGGCCAGTATTAAAAAAAGTTCAAATTTTACCATGGAGGTCAGATATAGCGTTTAAAAATGTTGGAATCCTGGATTCCGGTTACCTAAGTAGCAGCCCTCGTACTTCTTAGGATTTCTTTGACTTATAATATAATATAACATAAATCTTACATAAGAAGTTTTGTCTTTTAGTTATATAACGTGTCGTGTAGCCAGGAAAATAGAAATACTCGAACCGAATATATTCGGCATCAAAATCGAATAATTTGGCCGAATACAAATAGTGAAAAAGATGCCGAATACGCCGAATACGCCGAATACCAAACGAATATTCGGCGCATCTCTATAAAATACTATCATGAAGCGATCACATAATGAAGGCTGTTATGATACGAGTGATGGAGGTAGGAGTCGACGAAACGCGGGTACCATCAGGCAAAGCAGTGAAGTGCAGCAGGCAGTCCACGAAGTGGTGGTAGATGGCCTCGGGCGGCAGGCAGCACGACACGAAGTACTCCGCCGGCTCGCGCACGTCCGCGTCCGCGTCCGCCAGCAGCGCGCAGTACCTGCGGCGGCCGCCCGAGAATCATAATTATCTAACTAGTCTGCCCATAATAGTACATTGTGTATTAAGGGTGGTAAAGAAAGAATTACAAACGAGAGTCTGTTAGGCTTTAATGACTCGAGCTTTGTATTTCCTTTACCACCCGTGTAACATACAATGTTTTTCATCACAATTGCGAGGAAATGAAATAAAATCAGACAAAAGATCATATTTTTAACTTATTAGCGGCAGACTACATCATTGTCTGTGACTTACCACAGATAATGTCAAACGTGTTCGGAGTCCGATTCTAGTGACATATGAGATCAATAGTTTATTATGCGAGATTTTTGAGAGAATTGGGGTCCTGACGTATTGTGATAGTTTCAGTCCTCGTATAATATTTAAAAAAAAAGCTATTACGCACGTTAGAAGCGTTATAGTAAAAAAAGGCCCGCGGGTATTATTTTGGATTTACGGTCGATTTTTCTAGCATGTTAGGACACTATTTACGAGCAAGTGTGATGGAAATATTCTTACAATTTAAAACTACTTTTATCTACTCTCATATCGTAAACTTCAAAACAAATTTCTAATACTTTATAAACACAACACCGAATTTTAAATATAAAAACACTTCATGACATTATTTCTACCTGTAAAGTATTTTTTTTACCATTACGATACAAGTTAATCCAAAAAGTTTATGTCATCAACGAGGTTCCATATCAATTTTTTTTTATAATGGAACGCACATGCGGTTTGCGTAATTTTTACGGCATTACAAAAAGTTTTCATTCTAATTTTTAATTGTCTTTGACAGTGGCAGCGCCCGTTTTAACGCATGCGCGGTGATGTGCTATGTTTTGGCGCCATTCATTGAATACGTTTTGTTGTAATGTATGAGAGTAGATAAAGTAGTGTATGAAACTGCACATAACTAGGTATTAAAACACTCGTGTGATACTATTAAAAACCTCGCCTCGCGGCTCGGTTCTTAAACACACTCGTATTTTAATACCCCCCATTAAGCAACAATTTCATAAACTACTATTACTTAATTCAAATTTGGAACGCGTTCATTATGTTAAAAACTTCGATCGCTTTCCCGCGTATTTCCCATATTTCCTCCTAGGAGTAAAATAACCGTATGAAAACACTTTCCGTCCATGTCCATATTGTTTATTAAAAGTGCTCTCTATTGCATATAAAATCGAAAGGAACGTGAAAAAAATCCCGTACACCCAACTTGTGTGGGCTGCAGTGTGGGCCGGCGGCGGCTCGTTGTGCGTGGAACTATCTTTACTATACCTCGTAGTTTTCAAACAAACATTCTCTCCGAATTTGTCAAAGGGTTTTAAAATACATACATACATACAATAAGCTCACGCCTTTATTCCCAGAGTGGGGTAAGCAGAGCTACAGAATTACTAACAGCTCTAAAAACTTGTTAATAATTCTGTAACCACATTTTGCACAATTAGGCTAAGATGTTTTTAAAATAACTTATAATTATGTATTTTGTATCATTTCCTCGCATTGTTTGAGAAAAGCATTATATTTGCCTTGGCGGAAAAGAGGATTTCCTGACTCGTATTTTAGCAGGCCTCGCTATTGCTCGGTCTGCTAACCACCTCGTCAGGAAACCCCTTACTTTCCGCGCCTAGGCAATAATTTAGGTTATTATTAAATTACAACATACAGCTGAACGTGTTAAAGGAAACCGGATTGCGGTGATTGCCTTGCACAAAGTGGGTATGCCGGCGGTCAAGACACTTCAAAAGTACGTACATCGTATTATCGACAGATATACAAAACTTACAGATCATAAAAGAGTTGTTAGAACTACAACTATAATATTTTTCATAGAGTATATCTTACGGCATGACCTGTAAAGACGAGGATGAGTGACGATGCGGCAACCCTGCCTACGAAGTCGTGTAATAGTACATTGTGTATTAAGGGTGGTAAAGAAAGAATTACAAACGAGAGTCTGTTAGGCTTTAATGACTCGAGCTTTGTATTTCCTTTACCACCCGTGTAACATACAATGTTTTTCATCATCATCGAGGAAATGAAATAAAATCAGACAAAAGATCATATTTTTAACTTATTAATGTCAAACGTGTTCGGAGTCCGATTCTAGTGACATATGAGATCAATAGTTTACTATGCGAGATTTTTAGGAAATAGTATTCAACTGACATTTCATCTCGAATGAAACTTCATATCTAATGGCACAAGAATTGGGGTCCTGACGTATTGTGATAGTTTGAGTCCACGTATAATAATAAAAAAAAAACTATTACGCACGTTAGGGCGTAATGGTAAAAAAAGACCCGCGGTATTATTTTGGATTTACGGTCGATTTTTCTAGCATGCTAGGACACTATTTACGAGCAAGTGTGATGAAAATTAGAATAATACGCGTGCGTGTAGTACTGTACTTGTAGTAGAGGGGCGTGCGCAGGCGCAGGTACCCGGCGAGCAGCAGCCGCGTGATCGCGCGCGCGGCGGCGCGGCGCAGCTTGGGCGGCACGCCGGACTCCAGGCACGCGCACACCGACTCCATCAGGGGCTCCACTATGCACGCGTACCTGGAATTGCACCAACAAACAGCGTTTTCGATATTACTTAAAAAAAAAACTTGCTTACTATAAGCCGCTAATATTGATATGAAAGAATGATATCGTTAACTGTATAAGTATCAAACCTATAGCGTAACCAAAGCATGACAACGGTTCTATAATGAGCTTGCCATAGTAATTAACTAAGCTAGGGACTTTTGGGCGCATACCGTGGTTATCTCTATGTATAATCTTTGAATTTTGTTTTTTTAAATATCATGGAGTCGTCATATGTTAAAATATTTCAATGCAAGCCTAGTAATAACTGTCTTTTTATAACCAGTACAGCATTGTTATTTATTACCATGGTTATGGTCATTCCGAAAATCTGTATTGGCGTCTAGTAAGATTGCAGGTCTTGAGATTGCCATCGTAAGATTGCATTCTTGAGATTGCCATCGCAAGATTGCAGTCTTGAGATTGCCATCGCAAGATTGCAGTCTTGAGATTTCCAACGTAAGATTGCAGTCTTGAGATTTTCATCGTAAGATTGCAGTTTTAAGATTTCCATCGTAAGATTGCTTTCATGAGATTTCCATCGTAAGATTGCATTCTTGAGATTGCCATCGCAAGATTGCAGTCTTGAGATTGCCATCGCAAGATTGCAGTCTTGAGATTGCCATCGCAAGATTGCAGTCTTGAGATTGCCATCGTAAGATTGCAGTCTTGAGATTTCCAACGTAAGATTGCAGTCTTGAGATTTTCATCGTAAGATTGCAGTTTTAAGATTTCCATCGTAAGATTGCATTCTTGCGATTTCCATCAAAAGATTGCATTCTTGAGATTGCCATCGCAAGATTGCAGTCTTGAGATTGCCATCGTAAGACTGCAGTCTTGCGATTTCCAACGTAAGATTGCAGTCTTGAGATTTTCATCGTAAGATTGCATTCTTGAGATTTTCATCGTAAGATTGCAGTGTTGAGATTGCCATTGTAAGATTGCAGTGTTGAGATTGCCATCGTAAGATTGCAGTGTTGAGATTGCCATCATAAGATTCCAGTCTTGAGATTTCCATCGTGAGATTGCAGTTTTAAGATTTCCATCGTAAGATTGCATTCATGAGATTTTCATCGTAAGATTTGTTGAGATTGCCATCGTAAGATTCCAGTCTTGAGATTACCATAGTAAGATTGCAGTTTTAAGATTTCCATCGTAAGATTGCATTCTTGAGATTTCCATCGTAAGATTGCAGTTTTAAGATTTCCATCGTAAGATTGCATTCTTGAAATTTCCATCGTAAGATTCCAGTTTTAAGATTTCCATCGTAAGATTGTATTCATGAGATTTCCATCGTAAGATTGCAGTTTTAAGATTTCCATCGTAAGATTGCAGTTTTATGATTTCCATCGTAAGATTGCAGTCCTGAGATTGTTA